>JAMKQA010006349.1:0-31705 GCA_024699735.1 Posidonia australis | reverse complement strand
ATTTTTCATGTTATGGTTTTCCTTGTCTTCCATAATAGATTAGGTGGCGACTCCATTTGTTTTATGTTTTTCGACGTGATTTTGCCGTCCGATTTCGCATTCATTTGTGGAATCTCCTCGCCGGCATGGTTACACTAGATAATGAACTTGACGACCAAAATGTGGTCGATGAGAGTTCACAAAGCTAAATAACAAACTTGTCAACCTAGATGCGGTTGGTGATAGTCCGTAGACCTGGATAATGAACTTGTCAACTGATACGTAGTCGGTGACAATTCACAGAGCTAGATAACGAACTTGTCAATTGAGATGCAATTGATGATAACTCGTGAGGCAAGATAATGAACTTGTCAACCGTGATGCAGTCAGTGATAGTCCACAAGGTTGGATAACATACTTACCAACTGAGATGCGGTCGATGATGGTTCACAAAGCTGGGGTAGCGAGCTTGTCTACCGAGATGCAGTCAATGACAACTTGCAAGGTTAGAAAAGCAAACTTTTCTGCCGAGATGCAGTTGGCAACAACTCGCAAGGATAGAGTAGCAAACTTGTCTACCAAGATGCAGTCGACCACAGTTTGCAATGCTGGAGTAGTAAACTTGTATATTGAGATGTAGTCCACGATAGCTCACAAGGCTAGAGTAGTGAACTTGTCTACCAATATGCAGTCGACGATAGCTCACAAGGTTGGAGTTGCGAACTTGTCTACCAAGATGCGGTCGACAACAGCTTGCAAGGCTGGAGTAGTGAACTTGTCTATTGAGATGCAACCAGCGACAGCTCACAAGGCTAAAGTAACAAACTTGTCTGCCAAGATGCGATCAGTGACAGTTCACAAGGCTGGAGTAGCAAACTTTTCTATCGAGATGCTGTCGATGATAGCTCGTAAGGCTTGAGTAGTGAACTTATCAATCGAGATGCAGTCGACGATAGCTTGCAAGGCTAGAGTAGCGAACTTGTCTACTGAAATGCAGTCGACGACAACTCACAAGGAAGGATAAATGAACTTATCAACCAAGATGTGGTCGATGACAGTTTGCAAGGCACGATAAATGAACTTGTCAACCAAGATGTGGTCAATGATAGTTCGCAAGGTTGGATAACGAACTTGTCAACTGAGACGTTGTCAGTGATAGTCTACAGAGTTGGATAATGAACTTGTCAATTGAGACGCGGTCAGTGACAGTCCGCAGAGCTAGAGTAGTGAACTTGTCTAATGAGATGAAGACGGCGACAACTTGCAAGGCTGGATTAGCGAATTTGTCTGTCGAGATGTAGTCGGTGAGAACTCACAAGGCTGGAGTAGCGAACTTGTCTACCAAGATGCAATTGGCAACAGCTCAGAAGGCTGGAGTAGTGAACTTTTTCGCCAAGATGCAATCAACGATAGCTTACAAGATTGGAGTAGTGAACTTGTCTATTGAGATGATGTTGGCGATAGCTCGCAAGGCTAGAGTAGCGAACTTGTCTACCGAGATGCAAATGGCAACAGCTCGCAAGGTTGGATTGACGAACTTGTCTATCGAGATGTGGTCGACGACAGCTTGCAACGTTGGAGTTGCAAACTTGTCTCTCAAGATGCAACTAGGGACAACTTGTAAGGTAGGATAAAAACATGTCAATTGAGACTCAGTTGGTGATAGTTCACGAAGTAGGATAAACGAACTTGTCAACCAAGATGTGGTTGGTGACAGTCTACATGGTTGGATAAATGAACTTGTCAATTGAGATGTAGTCACTAACAGTTTGCAAGGCAGGATAATGAACTTGTCAACTGAGATGTGGTTGATGACAGTTCAAATGACAAGATAACGAACTTGTCAATCAAGATATAGTCGATGACAGTTCGTGAGGCAAGGTAACGAGCTTGTCAATCAAGATGCAACTAGTGACAATTTGCAAGGCAGGGTAACAAACTTGCCAGTCAAGATGCAGTCAATGATAATTCATGAGGCAAGATAACAAACTTGTCAATCGAGTCGCAGTCTATAATAGTTTGCAATGTAGGATAAACGAACTTGTCAATCGAGATGTAGTCAATGACAGTTCACAAAGGATGGATAAATTAACTTGCCAATCGAGACATGGTAAGTGACAATTCGCAAAGTAAGATAACGAGCATGTCGACCAAGACATAATCGGTGATAGTTCGTAAGGCAGCATAAATAAACTTATCAACCGAGATGTAGTTGGTGAGAGTTTGTAAAGGTTGACTAAACGAACTTGCCAATTGAGACGCGATCGGTGATAGTTTGCAAAGTAGGATAGCAAACTTGTCGATCGAGACGTAGTCAGTGACAGTTCGTAGAGCTTGGCGATGAGCTTGCCAACTGAGAAGCGGTCGGTGGTAAAATGTGGAGCCAAGAACAGAAAGATACCTGAGGATAGTCAACATGGCCTTATCATCAAGGACGATACCAAAAGCAACTGACATGCCCCTATCACTAGGAGAATGATACCAAAAGGCAACTGACATGCCCCTAGTATCAAGAGAATGATACCAAAAGGTGACTAACATGCCTCTAGCATCAAGAAGATGATAACGTTAGATCAAGAAGGGAGGATAGGCCAAGGAGATACCAAGACAAAGAGATGCCCTTGGTATCGAGGTGGGCTACTGCATGAATGGTTAGGGGATGGAGAATGTAGGGGATCCAACAGGGTGATTGAGTAGAAAGGGTTTGCTAGAGAGATCTTATCTATGAGTGCACCCTAGACCACTGTTGCTGTGTGATCTGATTAGGCTTGATGCTTGCAAGGGCACTGAACGTTTACATTGACTGCTAGTTGATGGCTTGTTGTGTGTTGTTTGCTTAATGTTGTATGCCAGACATTGTTCGTATGTTGGTCATTTCCTATATGCCTGCTATTGGTGCCAAGTGCTTACAGTAGTGTTGGACGTTTACAATTTATTTGTGGTGCAATCATCATGTGGTGGTGTACATCTTGCCGAAAGAATGCGTGCTTTATTGCTAGGCTAGAAGTATGATAGTGTTGGTCTCCTCAATGTGGTACTCCTTCCATAGGGTAGCTTCAATGCCCCTAGTTTAAGACACTTGTCTAGCTATTCTACTTTGGGTGTAGCAGATTTGTGTATTGTTGAGCATCTAATGTATGCACCCTGACTGAAGAGTAGCAAATATGCCCTTAGTGGACAATATAGAATCCGAGACGCTGACTGTAGCTAGTTTCTTCTGATATGTTGACGTATGTGCCTCCACAAAAAGGTAGTTGACACGCCCCTAGTTGAAGGCATTGGCTTTGAGACTGCAATTGTAGCGAGCCATTACTGACAAGTTTCTTGGTTTAATACCTTGGCCAGAGAACAACTGACATGCCCCTAGTTGAAGGTTTTGTATTTGAGGTGTGCACTGTAGCAGACTCATGCATGCTTGCCCAGAGGACAGTTGACATGCCCCTAGTTAGAAAATTCAATGATAGCCTACAAAGTTATACATAAGCAAGCAAGCTAATTTATTATATGTGGTTTTTATTGTATGTTTGTCCTTAGTTACACTGGAAAGCTTTATGCCTGTGAGAAAGGAAGAGGATGCCCTTGACTCAAAAGACCATACCAGGACTCACATGCTGTAGATGGCTCTCATTGGTGGGAGGTGGCACTTAGGCTTACTATGATCTAGGCACCATGCCAAACTCTTTAGGGCCCCACACCTGCTTGTTTTCGAGTTGCTTGATATTTTCTTTTGCTCCCTCATCGACACATGATTTTGCTCTATCCCTAGCTTGGAGGTAATGGGCGCCTGATTTGGGCTAGAGGCTTTTGCAGTAGAAGAGGGATGGGTAGTCCCTTCGAATATGTGGGCTATCCAAACACATACTTCGACTCCTCTCCAAGGTATGTCATAGGGGTGAAGCTATGTCACATGTTGCTCGTTCTTAGGTTGACTTCTATTTGTGACTTTTGTCTTCGTTTGTTCTTTTATGCCCTTGCACATTATGCATTTTTTGGCTAACTCACTCAATCATCCTAGCATTTTATCCCCTTCTTTGAGGTGTAGGGCTATTACCAGGTTTGGACATTTCGTCCTACTCATAGTGGATGGTGGCTCCCTCACTTGCCTATTTATTTAGGTAGATTGAGGTGGGGCAGTCTTCTCTTATGAAGGCTAGCTTTCCGATTTTCATCATTTGGCAAATGTTGTAGGCATGCGGATATTTTTGTTGTTTTTGCTTTTTTGATTTTTTTTATTGATGAAGGAAAATAAAACATTGAAGAAATATGAAAAAGGATACAACATCAGTCCCGTTGTTGGCTGCTTGCTGCTATTGTTTGTGCTGGTGGGATCGCTGATTATGCTAACAACACTATTACAATTATTGAAATTGTTAGATCTGTTGGAAATTTTGTGACAAGTAGGGTTGCTACTGCCTTTGGTGCCTCTTGTTGGGGTCCATAGTGTATGCACTCATAGAATCATATTGGTGTACTACAAACTGGCAAATGCTAGGCTAAGCCCCCTATGGGAGTATTGGAGTAGGCATGGCACACACTTGTTGGTCAAACAATTGATCCACATGGATGGTAGGTTCTACCTCCACTAGTGTTGTCGGATAGAGTTGGGGAGGATCAAAAGGAGAGACAAAACCAATGAGATCAAATGGGTTCCTCAAGGAAGGGTCAAAAATCAGATGGACAGGAAAAAGGAGATAGACCCCAAAGGATCTAGCATCATGAAGGCCTATAGGATCAGACAAGGAGATGCTAGTTATGCTAGGGTGTGTAGGTGTTGGTGTTGCCTCCTACATGTTGACAACAATGATCCTATTGTCAATTAAGGTCTGAATGACGTCTCGCAGAGTGTGGCAATTATCAATCGAGCGCCCTATGGCTTGATGATAATCACAATGTGAGCTCATGCCATACCACTATGGAAGTGGACTCAGTGGCAGATGAGGATCTGGGAGCCTTAGAAACAACGCAATGTGAGCGAAGACAATGCTCAATGACTCACCTAGGCGCGTCAAGTCGCTCTCGATTTGGTGATATCATCTTTGCATTGGTTGTTGTCCCTACTAAGTTGATGCGACGTGATGCACTAGCTTAATGGTGGAGTATGTGTGTGCAGAGCAAAGTGTAGTTGCAAATTAAGTGGGGCCTGGTTGGCTTGTCACATTGGCAGGCACTGTAAAGGATTTGACATATACGACAGTGGGCCACTTGGGAAGACTGGTACCAAAGCTGTTGTTGCTACTAGTGGGGTTGGCCTACCTGGCCAATGTAGTGAGTGTAGTGAAGTTCCCATTAAGTAGTAAGCTCTCCATACGATCGTTGGCCCAAATCAATGATGCAAAAGATGTGATGGGTTGTATGCTGAGTAGAGCCCTAGTTGCTGGTTGTGCTCCCTTGATGATGATTTCGATAGACTCCTCGTCGAAGGGCCTATTTTTAACATGGAAGGCTATGGTGCACCAGCAGCTGACATACTCCCTGAATGATTCTTGGGGCTTCTACCAAATTACAACTACATTCTCATGCTTAGGAATTAAGTTGAGGTTAAAGGAATACTACTCCATGAATGCCTGGGAGAGGTTGTTGCAAGTATTGATGGTTGCCATATCGAGCAAGATAAACCATTTAAGGGTTGGCCTCGTTAGACTTTTTTGGAACAGGTAGATTAGCAACCTATTATCGCCCTAAAACTAAGTAAGGTCTCTGTAATACACCTTCAAATGTGATATGGAGAAGCCTCTATCGTTATAATTTTCAAATATTGGGATGTGAAAATTAGGAGGGAGTATCACCTCTAGAAATTAGCAAAGGTCCCTGAATTAGTAGGACTAGCGGTCCTTGCCTTGCACTTGATGAAGTGCTCTGTCTAGATCCCCCATCCTAGTGTAGGGTGCTTGAGGTAACTACTGTCGAGACTGGTGTAGTTTTGGCAAGTGTCGTGTATATATCGGTCACACTGAGGTACTTCTATAGATCCACTATCGTGCGATCTGGTGTCATTGCGTGAGGGCCAGCATACCAATGCATGGTTGTAGAGTGTAGTGGCATGCATGCTGGGGCTTTGTATCTGATGCTTAGTAGATGGATAGATATCACGCGATGTAGTGTAAGGTGTAGAGAGGAGTGGTAGTCATTGCATTGGCACAGTTTCATGCAACAAACTCAGTGGCTACTATGCTCTTGTCCAACCAGGGGGTTGGCCACTAGATGATGGAGTTAAACGCTGTGCAAAATGTTGTAAGAGTGTAGGAGGTAGAGATGGTGTCCCTATCGTCGGAGCTATGAGAACCTAGGGCGATGGTAAAGGAAAAAGTGCAATGGGATGAGCCTGTAGTGCTAAAGTGGACTGCACTGAAACCTCAAGGGTCAAAAGAGGAAGGCTAATAGCAAGATCAAGAGAGAGAGAGCCATGCCTCATAGCTTCTATGCAAGAGTCAATAGATGTTGTGCCTTAATGATGGAGGACTCATCGATTGTCGAGTCGGAAGGCAACGAGACAGTGGCCATAGGGGGTTCGAAGGTAGAAGGTCTAACAAGGAGAGATCCTATAGGAGAAGTAGCCACAGTAGAGTGAATTCTTGGAATAGGAAGGTCCAAGGAAGGGAGAGGGGTTGATAGCGTTTCGAAAGCTCGAGTAGGGGTCACCGTGATAAACTTGGTGATGAACTCCTGATCGGCGAAGGTTTGCCAATGCCCCAAAGTAGGTATAGAATCCCTATGCACCCTAAGGTGGAAAGCATGGGGAGAAGGTGAAGCAGTAGAAGTCAAAGTGAGAGAAGGAGGAACCAAAAGCAAGATCTCCTCTAGGTTAATAACAAGATGTGGCTTGCTAGTTTGTTCAGCCATGGCAGACCGCGAGCGAGTATGAATGAAGCTACAACGAAAAGCTGATGGATGAGCTCTAGAATGAGCTATTGTCGAAAGTGACAAATAGCTCAGGAATAGGAAAAAGGAAAGGCCACAGGAGTCTACCCACGATAGGGACACTTAAGCTCCCAACTGAGGATCTTGCACTTACTTGTGAACTAGTTTAAACAACAGCAGGTGTTAGAACTTGGAGCAAAGACATGATGCAAGTGATTAAAGTGGCATGAATGGCACACAATGCTGGTGAATGCCCTATTATGCACACTCTCACAATGAATATCCCTAGTGGGCCATCCATTTGGGATTCTCTCAAGAGTAATGGGTTTGTTGACTGAGGATGGAAAGTAGGTCCCCACTCTAAATCCTGGCTGAGGCTCAGGAAGTGAATGAGTAGTGCATTAGGAGCCTCGACCCTACCAAAGTATGGATTATACTCTCTACTAACACCAATACGACCCTAGACAAAGGGGGATATATTGACAACGTGTCCTATACCTAAGCCATAGAACGAGAAACCAGGATTACCTTTCTTAAACTATAGGTGGACTTAGTGGAGGAGAGGATGCATGCCTTAAGAATGCTCATTCATGCAATATGCTAGTATTTTTTACATGCATTTTATTAAACATTAGATGAAAAAGTGTATGTATGTCTCTAGTTGTGCTTAGGTATTTCTTTTATTTTGTGGATTTTAGGTTGAGCCTATAAGGGGAAGCAAACAAGTCTCTACTTCCTAGGCATGGCAACTATGAAAATGGGAGCAAAACATCGATGGCATAAAATCATCATGCATCACGTCAAAAGGCATGATTATCACATGTGCTTGTGTTATGCTAGCATGATTCATGAAAGGGAAAACAAACAAACACATCAAAAGGCATAAATCAAGGTATGTGCGTGTGTAGTAGCACAACATATTTGTGTAAAGCAAAACAACAACCAAACAAAAGGCATGCCATATCATAGCAACCAATGACAAATATAATGCAAGCAATACGATGACGAAGATAAGCAAAACAAGACACACAAGTAGGAAAGCGCAAAAACGAAAGCCGACATTTGTATCCCTAGTAGAGTCGTCAGTTCCAGTGACAATATCGGTGACTGACTCATGAGAGGCGTGGAGGGCCAAATGCACTAACTGAAAAGTTCACGGCAATGTGGTGAATCCAAGGAAGGACACTCGACTAAAAAACACCAAAGCAAAGTAAAACAAAGAAAAGGATAAGGGTGAAGGGGAGTCGCCACCTAGTCTATGAAAGCTAGAAAGATGAGGAAAACCATATGTGAAAACAACACATATGCGAACAAAGAAATAAGATGCATGACTTCAATGCCAATGGATAAACATGTAGGTCATTGCAAGGAGAGAGAGGATAAGAACTCCTATTATGCATGGGAAATGAGTTAGGCACCCTCGTGTGCCCGACAAGTCAATCTTTCAATGCTTTTCCACTCCAATGTGTGTGGCATGGTTAATGTAAAGAGGCTCGATGATGTAAGCCTTAGGCAAGTGTGACATTTGGGCCTGATTATCCATTTTTAATTGTAAACCATGTAATTAATTGTAATATGGTGTTAATGGGTTATTAAAGGATAATCTGTTATTTCTTGGATGTGTGAGCTTATGGTTGGCTTTCTGTGCACCTACTTGTGATTTGGGAACATGTGGAGTCCGATTTGAGGATGCAAAGTTGTCTCGATTTGTGTGCCTATCTATTCTTCTTTTTATCTCCTTCTTTTTCTTTTCTCTCCCTCTCTCTCTCACGAGCCCGCACCATCCCTGTCTCCTTCCTTCCCTTCCCTAACCCATGCCACCAGCAACGCCAGCCTGTGCCTCGCCGTCTCTTCTGATGCGATGGATGGCTGACGCGACGTGAATGGAGAAGAGGATAAAGGGAGGCAATGGCAAGTAAGGAGAGGAAAGGGCGACCGAGAGAAGAAAAAGAGGAGGAGCGGTACGCAACCGAGGAGGAGGAGGTGGCTTGCGAAGTTTGCCGAAGGAGGAAGCTTCGCTAGGGTTCGAGGATGCTCGTCGGAGTGTAGGAGGGTCGCTGGAAGGCTGAGCCAGGTATGCGACCCCTGTCCCTCCTCGTTTCCCTATGGTTTGTTTAAGTGAGTAAAATGCATGAAAATGATGAATAATGCATGTAAAATCGTAGAAAAATAGGGAAATTGATGAGAATGAGTTGAAATGCATGAAAACATAGATATCATGCGGTTAGGATGAGAAATTTGTAGGATTAAATGAGATTTGAGATATAAGCTACAGTAGGTTTAATTGAGCTTCTTCCCTTTGTGATTTTCATGTGAATCACATAGTTGATGGATTGAGGAATGGTTTGAGGGGTTTTGAAGTAGACCTAAGGGTCTACAACCCATGCTTTAATGGTAAGTGTGATGTGAGTTTGGGAGGTCCAATTGAGGCTCCCCCCTTAGGCGATTTTCGCCACTTGGAATAGGGGAGTGCCCTAGTTACGGGGTTTTCGGTATGCCGAATTGAATTCGGGATGCCGAAATCCTGACAGATTAAGCCAGAATCCATGGTTTTGGTAGACCGAAATCTTCCAGTGGACTGAAACTAGGGGTTTCGGTATACCGATGAAGTTCGGTATACCAAATTAGGAGATTTTGGTATACCGAATTCGATTTGCCTTTTTTACCCTGACCCTGATATACAAAAATGTGATTATAAATAAGGGATAAATGGTTTTAAGAGTATGTAAAGCACATGTTAATGAAATTTTCTCCATGGAAATGACATGGAGGAATATGGAACCCAAATAAGTAGATTTGGGTATGGTTTTGGGTTTTAGACCCTATAAATGAATAAAATGGTTGATTATGTGTGGTTTTGGGCATGAGACCCAATTTATGATTTTTAAAGCATGATTTTAAATGATTTGAGTTGGGACCCCTCAAGAGGGTCAAGTATTGCATGGAAACAGAATCCTACAATGGAGAAGAATGAAATGGAAATGGTTTTGAAAGGAAAAGCTTAAAGAGTTTTGAAAATGAAACACTAATAATGTGTTAAGGAACCACGAGAGTTGGTGTCGACAACGTGATAGAAGTATGAGGCTCCAATGAAACCAATTGCCAGACACGACTGTGGTTACTGAGCTTGAGACGGTGTAGGCTGAGCCTAGGTCGTTGTACCTAGTTGTTTTGGTCATCGAGCTCATGAAGGTGTAGGTTGAGCCTAGGTTGTTGAACCTAGTTGTTCGGGTCACCGACGGTGTAGGGTGAGCCTAGGTCGTTGTACCTAGTTGTTCGAGTCATCGATGGGGCATCAGACAAAGACGTATCCTCGTGCATATATGAAAAAGATTGAGGCCAGTTGGCTAGGGCGGTGGCATCCTGCACGGGGAATTTCACCACGGTAGTGCAAGAAGGTAGGGGAACGGATGTCCTCGCCTACTGCTTGTGTGCCTAGTTACTCCTGAGCAAGCTAACATCAGTAAAGAAAAGTGAAAATGTAAACTGAAATGAAATGTGGTTTGTCTGGAATTGGACTTATTAATGGTCCTAGAATCCTAGAAAGGAATAAGAATTATGGTTTTAACCAGTTACCAGCCAATGTTTGAGGTTTTGGTTTGAGCCCTGCGAGGCATTGTGTTTTAGGCTGGATCTAGTAAGAAATATAAGTTTTGAAAGTGATTTAGATTTTGGGAAGAAATTTATGGTTTTAACCAGTTATCAGCCAATGTTTGAGGTTTTGGTTTGAGCCCTGCGAGGCATTGTGTTTTAGGCTGGATCTGGTCAGAAATATAAGTTTTGAAAGTGATTTAGATTTTGGGAAGAAATCCCAAGTATTGAAAGAGGGTATGTTTTAGAAAATGATTTCCATATATTTTTAAAGAAAATGAAAAATGTGGGTTTCTGAAAAAAGAATGTGATTTGGAATAAATTTCCAAACATTTTGAAAAGAAAAGAAAGATGGGTTTTGAAAAAGAGTTTGGTTTTGGGATCAAATTCCCAAGTGATTTCGAACAAAATGAAAAAGGGGATGATGTTTTAAATGGAAAAAAAATGGATTTTTGAAAGAAAACCAAGCTTTGAAAATTAAAAAGCTAAGTTTTATAGTTTTTCAGATATTTTGTGGTTTGTGTGTTTGGGACACGTACTGGGTGACATAGATGTCACTCACACGTGCTTGCTTATTTTTAGGTGTAGTTTAGGTGCTGTCAAGTTCCAGTGCTAGAGTCAGGGCTTCTAGCCGCACATTGTTTCCTGAAGGTGAGCCTTAGTTACAATTATTTAATTTACTGTAATTAGTGTAATTTTGCTAATGATACTATGATTTAGGTAACTTGCCTGGGTTCAGGGTGTTACAGCAAGATAAGGGATGCTACGTAAACACGAGTATTATTAATGTATGCCCAAGGGGGTACGATGTTGAATGTTGTGCATGTGCAAGTGAAACAGACAGGAAATAAGGAATCAAAAATCGCTAAACTGGATCAAAAGAAATGAAACAGAAAGCCTATTGCACTAAACCAGGTTTCCCATGAAGGTAACCCACAAGGTCGGCATGCTTATGATGCTTTGCAGGCTCAGCCAGTGAGCTTTCCTTGCTCAATCCTTGATTCAAAACGATGTGAAACATATAAGTAAACATATAGGAAACAAAAAGGAATGTTTGAGAACATGTTAAAGCCATAGAATCAAAACGATGTTGCATGCATTGTCCTCCCAACTTCCATGATTTGCCAAAAGGTTTCGTCGGCCTCCTTTGGTCCGATAGTGATGGTGAAGGTTAGGAATGCCATGGACTCGACCGTGGCTTATGGTAGGTAGTGAGGAAGAGGGGGAGGGAGGAAAACGGATGCCCAATGAGGTGATGGGTCGCGACCTGTGCTCAACGACCGATGGCCTTGCAAGAACAGCGCGCCCATCACTAGAAAATAGTAATGGTGCAATAGGGAAGTAAAAACATTGAAAACTTGATAGGAAATAGCACAAATAAAGAACACAGAGCCGAACTAGACAAGAGAGGATTCACATAAGTTGAAAGTTACCTATGTGGGGACATAGTCGTCCCTCCCAATATTAGTGCTTGGCAGTAGCTCCCTGATTGGGCTACGTAGGGTGCAACAAAGGTGTTGGCAAGGCTCGACAGTGTTTGGCTTATGGGTATGCATGGTTAGGTCGTGCAATGTTGTGACAAGCCAAGGCTTGGATGGTTGCTTCACTAAGGACGCTATGTGGTGGCAGGAGAAGGTGGGCTCGGCTATGGTTTCTGGACATGGGGGGAGGGTGATGCTCTGGGATGTTGAGGATGGATGCTAGGGTTCGGGATTGGCCTCCTCTTTCATATATGTGAGGAGGTTGTTTTTATAAAGATAGGGTTTGCATGGTTTTCGTTGGATTTGTTTAAAAGTTCGAATGGTTGGTGGAGATTACTTTATGGGATTAGATTATGGTTTTAATCATGGAAAAAGGATGTGGTAGTTCAAGGCACATCAGTGCCCCCAAAGTCATGCATGTCAATAGGGAGAAACGAGCCAATGGTTCATGGGGTGGATGAATCGATCAACCCTACTGCTTTGCTACTGACCTAGGGCATTTGCAGTAGTTGTCTATGGTACTTATCCACAAGAGTTGGACATGGTCGTTAGACATGAGACAATTATGACAGAGCCTAGTTGCTAAGCTTTGAGCCTATTTTCTAGGTGTTTGAACCACCAGTGGACTTTGGGCTTACGATTTGGTGGTGGTTTCATTGTGTTGGACTGGTTTGGGATGTTAAATTGGATTTCAGGGGTGTTTGTTGGGCAATGCCTCATCGCGACTAGAGTAAGCTCTTTCATGAGGAATTTGTCAACAAATGATTGTAAAATTGATGTGTCTACACGTGCATTTGAGCGTCCCACTCATTTTCCAAAATATTATAACTATTGATGTCTTATGTTTGAAAGCAAGAGAAAAAACCTCTTAACAAAAATTAATGTATACATACACCTATAACTTTTTGGTGATTTGATTTGTTTTCCTTTCACTACAAGAAAACACATATTTACTGATACTCAATGTGAAATGTTTATCGGTATAGGAAATCATTAGTGACGGTGAAAATCAATCGTTCCTATAAGTTAGATATTGCGATAGTAAAGTTTAAACTGTCAATATGAACTAAAATTACTGTTGGCAACAACATTGATTGTTACAAACAATTAATTATAGCGATAATACTTTTTTATGTTGCTAGTAAATGTAATATAGTGACATCTATTTAAAAATGTAGGTAATTATTTGAAGTGACTTATATATTTTAATAAATATATTTTCTTTAAAATCAATATTATCTAATCTTTATTCTAACATTAAAATTTTCCCCACCATCCTCTCCTCCTTTTCCCCTTCCCTCTCCCCCATTTTCCTAAAATCCCCTATTTCCCCCACTCTCTCCCCTTTTATCTGCTGCCCTCTCCTCATTTTTCCTGAAATCCCAACCTCTCCACTCAAATCTTGCACAAAAACCATCACCTTCCTACCCTTCCCAATGGTGGAGGCATTAGGAATTAGGGATTTAGCACTGCCGCACAAGAGGACTCAAGCCATCCACCCATCCCCATCTACATGAGCCTCCCTATCGTCGACGCACTGTGGGTTTATAGCCTAGGCACCATCACCACCTACTACTACTAAATTGGGTTGTAACGCCCCCCGCCATGTGCTACAACTAGCATCACCTCTACCTAAGGCAATTACTAAATAAATAATTAAATATCATTGTAGGAAATTAAGTAAATAGAAAAGTAATTGAGACTAGGCTTAATTAAAAGCCTACTTCTACTCAGGACTTGGGGTGTGTAGCTATGTGGCTCCAACTATGAGCACTAGAATAGACTGCAATTCCATAATCTAGACCTACAAACAAAAACCACAGAAAACACTCATGAGTGGCATCTATTGTCACCAAGTATGCAGCTACCACAACCAAAAGACATTGAAACATGAACTAGAGCTACCCCAACCAGCTTCCAAAATCACACGGCTACCACCCTTAGCAGCACCAAGATCAAAACTGGGAAAAAGGCAACAAAATTCACAAAACACAACTACTGGTCATCTAGATAATCCTTTTCTTAAAACATGCCTTTCAAATCTATAATCTTTATTTTCTTTAAAATCACATGCATCTTTGAAATCAATTTATGCATTTCTGGAAAGCCAAACCATAGCTAAAACCATCTCAGAAATACAACACATGCACCCAACGCAAGAAAGCCTATCGTGTCATCCTAGCCACAAGTGACTGACTAGCCCAAAGAGTCATCGAGGACTCGAACCTTGATTCCCACTACACTGTTGTGGAGAACCACCCTATATAGGAGTCATCTACCCTTGGAACTCAACCTTCAAAGTCTACTATATATATAATTGCACGAGGTATGTCAATCGATGTCCCTTTATGCCCAGGCTACTCAGGGAATTGAACCTCGGACTCTACCAACACTACGCAAGGGTTCCCTAGGGACTCAAACCTTGGACCCTGCAATGCACCCTAGCCTTAGGAGCTCGAGCCTCAGACTCTTCCAACAACACATCTTAGGGACTCAAACCCCTGACCCCGCTAGGAAAATCCTCGATAACCATGACCTTAGACTCATGCCCAACCTTTCAGAGGAATCAAACACCACAAGTCTACCGGTATGGTCGTACGACTATGTGGCTTTGACTAAAAACCATAGAAAACCCTTTTCAAAACCATATGTATTCTTTCCAAAATAACGTTCAAAATATTTTTTTATATCACAAATCAATACATATGACCAACACATTATTTATCAACATTTAAACCAATAAAACTAAACCAAAAACCTCACAATAGGGTTTGAACTAGACCCAAACCATGGTAACTATCTATAGTAGCTACCTATAGTAGCAACAACACTAGCTACCTGTGGTAGATTTCTAATAGCTGAAATCAGAAGAAAACGTAGAGAACCCAAAAAATTTGCCCAAATTGGGAACTCTAGTGATCTCACCACAAGTGAACAAAAATTCTACAAAATATATCAAAACAAAGAACTTGAAGTGCTTTACCATGTGTGACAAAAATCACAAGGATCCAACATACGTAGCTTGAGTTATAAAAATCTAAAGAGAAAGAGCTCAAACAATTAAATAGTAACAAGGCTGTCGAAAGACCTCTGTAAAATCCTCTAAAAATTCCATAAAATTACGAAAACTCTACCACACAATGAGAACAAGCTAAACAACATATTTCCATAATTTCATGCTTATTAGAGAGAATAAAAACAAGATAGGATGTGTACTTGCATACACTAGCGAGCTCTCCTTCTCTCCCTTTCTTCTTTGTTTCTCTTGGTTTTCCCCTTTTTCTCTCATAGCTGATTTCTTCCTTCGCTCAATGCCTTCTCGTTGCTTTAATAAGCAACTATGCTTGTCAATCCTCTGCAAATTCCAGGCATGTGCACACATAGGTATGGCATGGATCATTGAGGAAGGCAGTGTAATCTTTTTCATAAGGATTACGAGTGTCACTATGTTGTTTTGGTGTTTGTCCCTTTCCTAGGTCCCCCACACTCACAGGTCACAACATGACAAAATATAACATAGTGGACTAAGGAAAAACCACAAACACAATGACAGGAAATTAGGGCCCAAAGAGGAAAACAATCACAAATCCACTTGTGATTACTTAATAAATATACATCACGATTATAAGTCATCAAATTCCAATTCACCCAACCAAAAATCAAAATACAATCAAACAAGAATTAATTCCCAAATAGAGCTCACTACGTATAGAATTCTTGATAGATTAATCATAGCTACAAAATGTGGCAATGAACCTTAGTAGCAAATTCCATGGTAGCAATCCATGGTAGTTAATCGTGGTTGTCCCATATAAACTGTAGGTGTTACATCCTACCCCCTTAAAAGAATTTTGTCCCTGAAATTTACATCTAATAGAAGAGATGGGGATACAGTGAATGGATGTCCACCTCACGCTCCTTGGTAGCCTCCTTTGAGCTATGATGTTACCATTGATTAAGGACAAGGGGAACCACCTTGTTACTCAAAACTTGCTCCCTTCTATCAATAATTTGGATGACATCCTCTACCATGGACACGCCCTCCTGTAACTCTTCTAGATGCACCAATATCACTTGGGACACATCTGCCAAGCATTTCCACAACATCATAACATGGAATATGCTATGCACACCTAATAGATCTGGAGGCAAATCCAACTTGTAGACAACTTCACTGACCCTTACAAAATTTTGTAAGGTCCAATGTAGCGAGGACTCAACTTTTCCTGCTTACCAAACCTTGCTACTCTTTTAGTTGGTGACACATTTAGAAAAATGAAGTCTCCTACTTCAAATTTCAAAGGTATTTGACTCCTATCTACATAGCTCTTCTGCCTACTTTGTGCAACTACCAACCTCTTGTGAATCAAATCCACTCGGTCTGCATATTGTTGTACGATTTTTAGACCAAAAAGTTGACGTTTACCTACCTCACTCCAACAAAAGGCCGTTTTACACGATCTACTATATAAAGCTTCGTATGAGGCCATTCTAATGGCAGAGTAATAGCTATTATTGTAGGCAAGTGTTCTTTCCAACTACCATTCGATTCTGGAGCACAGGCCCTCAATATGTCTTCGAATGTTTGGATAGTTCTCTCGGTTTGACCATCTGTTTGGGGATAGAAGGCAGTCCTAAAATTCAGTGTAGTACCAAATGCTTCCTGCAATATGCAAACCAAGCAAACATGATCATGTGAATCATGTATCTCTGTCAAACATGATCGACATAGGAGCCCCATGCAGACAGACTACCTCAAGCACATACAACTCTACCAACTGTGACAATGAAAGATTTATCCCCATAGGCAAGAAATGTGTAGACTTTGTGAACCAATCTATGATTATTACCCATAGGCAAGAAATGATCGTGTGAATCATTCTTTCTTATGGTCATGGGTAATCTCATCACAAGGTCCATAGTGACATACTCCCATTTCCAAAGTAGAATTTCCAATGGTTGCAGAGTTCCTCTTGGCTTTTGGTGCTCAATCATCACCATTTGGCAAGTTGTACACTTGGCTACATGTTCAACAATGTCTCTCTTCATCTAAGGCTACCAAAAATTCTTTTTCAGATCCTTGTACATCATGGTGTTCCCTAGATGAATTATGTATTTAAACTAGTGGGCTTCGTCCAATAGTCTCTACTTTACTTCATCCACTTGAGGCATATACAAGTGCAAATAATATCTCAACCCACCATCAACACCAACCAAGAAGTGGGGTGCTACTCTTGCTTCCAACTTTTCCCATGTTTCTTGTACAAAGGGATCCATTTACTGAGTAGCTGCAATTGCTTCCACTAATCTTCAATAGACAGAAAAATTAGCTACACGAGCTCCAACAGGTCCCTAGGACTGCCTCCGAAGTCTACACTTGACTAGACTTTCCAACATGCACCATTCATTAACAATTAGGCTGGTCATGACATGAGTATGCCTACTCAGTGCGTCATGAACCACATTGGCCTTTCTTAGGTGGTAGGACAAACTAAAATCATAGTCCTTAAGATATTCCACCCACCTTCGTTGTCTCAAGTTTAAATTCTTTTGAGTAAAAATATATTTCAAACTTCGATGATCTGTAAACAATTCAAACTGCTCACCATACAGATAGTGCTACTAAATCTTCAACGCAAACACTATTGCAGCCATCTCCAAGTCGTGTGTGCGGTTGTTCCTCTCATGGTCCTTTAATTGGTGTGAATTATACGCTACCACCTTGCCATACTGCATTAGAACACAACCCAATCCAGTACAACAAGCATCATTATACACCGTGAAACCCCACTTCCAAAAGGTAGTGTCAAGACCAGAGATGTAAGCAAACGAGCTTTCAACTCCTTGAAATATTCCTCACACAGCCAATCCCATACATATGGAACTTCCTTCCATGATAGCTTGGTCAAAGGTGCAATAGTCTTGGTAAAATCCTATATAAGCCTCCGATAGTATCTTGCCAAGCCCAAGAAACTTTTGATCTTTGATACATTCTTCAGTCTGGCCAAGCTATTCTCCACTTCCACCTTAGTGGGATCCAACTTAATACCATGTCTTGAGATGATGAGGCCAAGGTATGTGACTTCTTCTAGGCAAAACTCACATTTGGAGAACTTCACATAAAGCCGATGCCATCTAAGCGTCTCTAGTGCTGTCCTGAAGTGCATCTGTTGAGTTGCTACATCTGGAGAGTAGACCAACACATCATCCATGAGTACTACCACAAACTGAACTGGATAGGGCATGAACACCTTGTTCATCAGGTCCATAAATGCTGCCAGTGCATTCGTCAATACAAATGACATGACCAAGAACTTGTAATAGCCATACCACGTTCGAAAGGTCGTCTTGTGCACATTTGATTCTTGAATCTTGAGTTGGTGATAGCCTAACCTCAAATCAATATTTGAAAAGACTGAGGCTCCTTGTAGCTTGTCAAACAAATCATTTATTCTAAACAATGGGTACTTGTTCTTTATAGTTATCTGGTTGAAAATCTAATAATCTATACATAGTCGAAGTGAACCATCCTTCCTCTTGACAAACAAGACAAGTGCACCCGATGGTGGCATACTTGGCTTGATGAACCCCTTGTCAATAACTCTTGCAATTGGTTCTTGAGCTCTAGCAACTCAATAGGTGCCATTCTATAAGGAGCCTTTGAAATAGGACTTGATCATGGCACCAATTCAATCAAAAACTCAACCTCCTTGTGTGGCAATATATTACATAAATCCTCAAGGAAGGCGTTAGGATACTTGCAAACAATTGGTATATCCAGTACCACTAGAGTTGATGAGGAGGGCACAACAACACTGGCCAAATACCCCACACTGCCTTTTGCTAGAGAGCATTAGGCCTTTATTGCAGAGATCACCTACTTCAGCTCACCTAGCCTTACGCCCTGCACCAAGCACAAACCCTACCTTGGGCATTCCACCAACACCCTCTTTTTAGCAAAGTTAGCCATTGCCTAATATAACAATGTACTCCTACATATCCATTACTACCAAGCCAGCCTTGAAATCTTTATTACCTAGCTTGATGTCGATTGACTATAGATATATCCATGCTAGATTGTGCTCCCTCAATGACGTCACCACGTCTAGGTGAAAAGCCAACCTAGCTGGTCTGTCCCTAATTTCCGCCACAAAAGACTTAGAGATGAAGGAGAATGAACTCTCTAAGTCAAATAATATTCTGGCCATTTGGTCTACTACTAGAACAGAACCTAAGGATAACACATACCACAACCACAAATCATAATTATTATTAAGAGCAAGTACTGGATACATATAGCTACTTAAAAGGGTGGAGATTCACAATATACAACTCATTCCTATTTCTTACCCTTTACAACATCCCCTAAAGGTCTGACATCATGAGTAGATATCGTGAACACACATCCTCTGGTAGGTTGATGTTGTGCATCCCCATCTTTCTTTGGAGGATCAGGATAGTTCCATTGTAGATGCCTAGTCTTCCTGTAGTTGTAACACACCATGTTGCTTAGAGTCTGCTGTTGATAAGGACATTGTACCATCATGTGCCCCATTTGTCCACAAGTCAAACAAGCTCTCTCTACCTGCAAAGCACTACTAGATCCTGTCTGGCTGAATCCAAGACTGGCCCTCCTAGCAAAACTATGTCTTCCATCAGTATTTGTGATGTCACGCTCCTTCCTCTTCTTTCTAGAGCTATTGGAACTCTCAGAACTTAACACTCCAGGAGTAGAGGGTCGTAGGGCAAACATCTTGCCCTTTCCCTTAGGTCGACTCTCTATATACTGCTTATGCTCATGCTCAAAATAGAAGGCCAAATCCACCACATCTAGCAATGTTCGACATTGATAGCCCATGACTTTCAAAATCTTTTCTATCTTCAGTAACCAAGCTTGCTTCTTTCGCTGAAAGTTGGAGCATGTCGATGACTGAGTTACTTGAACCATGGATCACCCTTTGTCCCATAAGAGTTACCCTTCCCATGGGACTATATGATTCTCCACATCATGCTTCTTAGTTCTTCCTACATTCCCCACCTTCTACTATCCTCACTAGCCTCTAAACTTGATGTTGGAGCCTTCACTCTGCCATTACCTCGAAGCATCATCTGCAACCACCACAAATTCACACAAAATTGAAAAACAACATAGGTGTATAAAATTCACACCATGTAGTCCTATGAAGCCACTAGATTGGATACCTTAAGCTAGTGCACTTATTGTACCTAGACTCTGATACCAATCTGTAATGCCCCTCGCCCGACACTATAACTAGCATCACCTCTACCTAGAGCAATTACAAAATAGATAACTAAATAACATCGCAGAAAATTAAATAAATAGACATGTAACTGAAAACAGAATTAATTAAAAGCCTACTTCTACATAGGACTTGTGGAGTGTGGTTATGTGACTCCAATTATGTGCACTTAAATGGACTACAACTCTACAATTTCCACCTGCAAACAAAACCACAGAAAACATGCATGAGTGACATCTATTGTAACCTAGTACATGCCTAACACAACCAAAAGACCCCTAATCACGTACTAGACCTACCACAACTAGCTCCTAAAATCACACAGCTACCACCATTGGCAGCACCAAGACCAAAACTGGAAAAAAGGCAACAAAATCCAAAAAACATAACCATTGGTCATCCAAAAAATCCTTTTCTTAAAACATGCCATTCAAATCCATAATCTTTATTTTCTTTAAAATCACATGCATCTTTGAAATCACTTTATGCATTTTCGGAAAACTGAATCACCACTAAAACCATTTCAAAACCACAACACACACACTTAGCACAAGAAAACCTATCGTGTCACCCTAGCCATAGGTGAGCGACTAGCCCAAGCAGTTGCTCGGGACTTGAACCTTGGTTCCTATTGCACTACTATAGAGAACCACCCCATGCCAGAGTCCATCTACCTCAAGAACTCATCCCTCATAATCCACTATATATATAACCACACGGGGTACGCCCATCGATGTCCCTTGGTGCCCAAGCTACTTCGGGACTCAAAACCCAAACCCTACCAACACCGCACTTGGGTTCACTAGGGACTCAAACCTTAGACCTTGTAGTGCACCCTAGTCTCAAGGACTCGAACCTCGAACTCTTTCAATAGCATGACTCGGGGACTCGAATCCCTAGCCCCATTGGAAAAAGACTCGACAACCATGACCTTAGACTCGTACTCAACCTTTTGGAGGTATCAAACACCCCTAGTCCACTAGTATGGTCCTATGTCTATGTAGTTCCTACCAAAAACTACGGAAAACTCTTTCCAAAATCATATGCATTCTTTTCAAAATCATTTTCAAAGCATTTTTTATCACAAATCAATCTACACGATCATCTCATTATTTATCAACATTTAAACCACTAAAGCCGAACCAAAAACCTTAAAACCAGATTTGCACCAAACCTAACTATGGTAGCTATCTGCAATAGCTACCTATAGTAGCAACCCATGCTAGCTACCTACTATAGCAACTTGTAGCAGACCTTGGACAGCTAAAATCAAAAGAAAACACAAAGAACCCAAAAATTTTGCCTAGATTGGGAAGTCTAGCGATTTCACCACAAGCGACCAAAAATTCCACAAAATATATCAAAACGAAGAACATGAAGTGCTCTACCATTTGAGACAAAAAACACAAGAATCTAACATATGTAGCTCAACATATAAAAATCTAAAGAAAGGAGCTCAAACAGCTAAACAGTAAAAAGGCCATCAAAAAACCTTTGTAAAATCCTCTAAAAATTCCATAAAATTATGAAAACTCTACCATACAATGAGAACAAGCTAAACAACACATATCCATCATTTCATACTTAACAGAGAGAAGAAAAATGAGATAGGACGCACATTTGCATGCACTAGCGAGCTCTCCTTCTCTCCCCTTCTTCTTTGTTTCTCCTGGTTTTCCCCTCTTTCTCTTTTCTTTGATTTCTTCCTCCACCCAATTCCATCTCATTGCTTTAATAAGGAACTATGCCTGACAATCCTTTGAATTTATAAAAAAATAGAATTGTATGCTAGAAGTCTCCAAATGACCTAAAATTTTGTTTATAAGTATTTTATGATCAACATCTATGTTTCAATGCCTATTTTGAAGTCAAATCAAATCTAAATTTTACCTTAAATGAGCTCAGTTTGCATGCACCAAACATGTGCCCTATTTAAATATGTGCATTTAATGTATTTGCACGAAGATATTTTTATGCTCATGAACTCTATTTTTCGTTCCATCAAATGTTACAAGATAAGCTAAAAAGTATTTTCTTTGTAATTTTACTAATTGATAATTGACACTAATAGTTGTGTAAAAAAAAGTATCTTCATTTGCATTATCTTTAAAGATTGATTTTTTTGAATATTCTCACTAAGTCCTCTTATCCTTATTTAAACTTCTTAGGCCAAAGTATTTTAATCCATCACTTGCACACGGTATACATTCGACAAGAATGGAGGGAACTAGCAGCATTGTACCCAATATCATTGTTTATGTTATAATACCAAATAAGGAAGCAGGTATTTTACCTCAATTGTTCTTCTTATTTACCATTTGATGCACTTTTCTACTGGTGTTCATATGTTGCTTTGTAACTAGACCATGCTTATGACTTGGGCTTGTCATTAGCCTTGCTTCTATGTTATTGTACATTGCCTTGAAGATGTGTTAATCTTCAGCAATTCAAAATGTTGTTTATGTTACTGTACCAAATAAGGAAGCAAGTATTTTGGTCAAGAGAAGAATGTTAGGATTTTGAATGAGAATATTTGTAACACCTGAAAATTCATTTTGTAATTATTTACATTTTTAATGAATTTATCCCTAGATGGGTGTTACTGTTCTAAGGCTCGTTTGTGTGATTTTATGATTTTAGGCTTGGGCTTTGTGGGTCGGATTCTGTTTGTGTGTTCCTATGCGTGGTTGGCACTGTGAATATGGCATTGTACCTGTGGGCCCGTGTGTGGGTCTGTGTGGGCCCACGTGTGTCTATGGGCTAGTCGGTGGGATTGGTTGTTGGTCATGCTTGGTGCTTGTGGGTGGACACGTGTGGGGAGGCTGGTTAGCAGGACATGTAGGTGTGCACGTGCCCATCTAGCTTTCTACATGGCTTTATAAGCCCAATGTCCACCCAGTGCATGAACAACTCTTTCCCTCCTTCTTCTCCTTCCCCCTCATGCCTCCTCCTTCCCTATCACTCCCTCATGACCCCAGCAACGTCCTCCACCACTCTCCTTCCTCTCCCACTCCCGTCTCTCTCCCTACCCACTCACTCTCTTCTTTCCCGTCTCTCCCTCTCCCTCTCTCTTTCCCTCCTCCCTTGTTTCCGCTACCAATGGTGCTGTGAGTGAACCAGAGGTCGGTGGTGGCTTGAGGTGGCACGTGGTGGTGCGTGGAGCAGCTAAAGGCATGTGGGAGGCAGGTTGGTCGCCGGTGGTTGGCTGGAATTGGCGTGGATCACCGGAGGTCGTTTCCAAGTCCACACCTCCAATCCAATGAGTAGAAATCATGTAAAATGGTAGAAAATTATAGGAATGCATGGAATCTAGGTAAATTTACAATCCTAGAATTTATTACGAATTTATGATGATTTATGGTGGTATTTATGGCCATTAATGGCGTTGGTTGGTTTTGGGTCGTTTTGACCCTTGTGGCTTCTCCAATTTGTTTCTCCTTGTATGGCGAATGGATTTTGGTTTTGTTTATGTGGATTTGGAGTAGACCCAACGGTCTACTATATATGTTTTAGTTGGATTTTATGGCGCTTATTTTGGAGGTCCACCCCTTGGCCCATTTTGGGCGATTTTGCAAGTTGATGTTGGGAGTTGTTTTCTACTTTCGCATAAAACGACATACCGAATCATTTCAGCATGCCATTTTCCTATCAGATTAGGTCCACAGTTTGAAATTTGGTTGATCGAATCCCCTTGGTCTACCGTTTTTGGCTAAGAGTGTTGACCATTGTGTCCCTGTGACATCTAGGCCAGATTAACCATTTTTAATTGTAAATCATGTAATTAATTACAATATTATATAAATAGTTTATTAATGGATAATCTGTTGTTTCTTGTGATTGTGGGGTTTTGGTTAGTTTCCTGTGCACCTATTTGTTATTTGGGACCAATGCGGGGTCCGATTTGGGGATGCATAGTCGCCTCGGTTTGTGTCCCTATCTTTTCTTCTTTTTCTTTCCTTCTTTTTCTCTCTCTTCCTCTTTCTCTCCCTCACGGGCCACCATCCCGTCTTCTTCTTCTTCCCCTCTCCCCACCCATGCCACCACAAGCTAGCAGGCCATGCCTTCCCAACCTCTCCGACGTGAAGGGCGGCCGACGCCATGTAGGTGTAGGAGTTAAAGAGGAGGGGAGATTGAGAGAGGGGCAGAGGCGAGTGGTAGAGGAAGGGCTGAGACGCACGGGAGAAGAGGGAGTGGAAGGACGATGCATGTAGAGGAGGTGGTGGTTGTCCATGTTGTTCGTCGGTAGAGGAGCTTCGCCAAGGCTACGCTGGAGTGCAGGGTGACTCGCTGGAGTTGGGGAAGCTTGCCAGAAGAGGTACGCGGCTCCTCTTCTCCTTCGATCTCTTCTTCACTTTTGATAGGTTAAATGCATGAAATTAGTGTAAAATGCATGTCAAATCCTATAAAAATAGTGGACTTGATGAGAATTGGTTGAATAGCATAAAAACATAGATATCATGCGGTTAGGATGGAAATCGGTAAGGATATACGAGATTTTGGGATGAAGACTACAGTAGCCGTTTTTGAGTCTCATCCCTTTGTGATTTTCATGTGGATTGTGTAGTTAATGAAATCATGAATGATTTAAGGAGTTTTGAAGTAGACTCAAGGGTCTACACCCCATGATTTATTAGTATTTTGTGATGTGTGTTTGGGGGGTCCGACGGAGGCTCCCACTTTCGGCGATTTCGTCAATCGAAATAGGGGAATGCCCTGATTGCGAGAAAATCGATATGTTGAATTTAATTCGGTATACTAAAATCCTGATAGATTAAGCCAGGATACCAATTTTCGGTAGGTCGAAATCACCTGGTCGACCGAAATAGGGATTTTTGGTATACCGAAAATGTTTGGTAAACCAAATTTGGGGTTTTTGGTATACCGAACCTGAAATTCGGTTTGCCATTTTTGCCCTAGCCCTGGTATGCGTAAACATGGATGTAAAATGAACGATAAATGGTTTTAAAGGTATGTAAAGCATGTGTTAATGATGTTTTCCCTATGTAAATGACATGAAGGAATACTGAACCCAAATAAGTGTATTTGGGAGTGGTTTTGGGTTTAAGGCCCTAAAACTGAATAAATGTGAATAAATGTGTGGCTTTTGAGTAATTTTGGGCCTGAGAGCCAATTTATGATATTTAAAGCATGATTTTTCATGGATTGAGTTGGGACCCCAGAAGAGGGTCAGGTGTTGCATGGAAACAGATTCCTGCAATGAAAAAGAATGAAATGGAAATGGTTTTGAAAAGGAAAACTTAAAGAGTTTCGAAAATGAAACACTAATAATGTGGTAAGGAACCATTGGGGTTGTTGTCGACAACATGGTAGGGAGTATGAGGCTCCAATGAAACCAGTTGCTAGATAGGATTGTGGTTGCCGAGCTTGAGATGGTGTCGGCTGAGCCTGGGTCATTGAACCTAGTTGTTCGATTCACCAAGCTCGTGATGGTGTCGGCTGAGCCTGGGTCATTGAACCTAGTTGTTCGAGTCAACGATGGGACGTCAGACAAAGACGTATCCCCACACATACATGCAAGAGATTGAGGCCGATTGGTCGGGGCAGTGGCATCCCGCACGGGGAATTTCACCGCAACCGTGCAGGGAGGTAGGGGAAATGATGTCCTCTTCTATTGCTTATGTACCTGGTTACCCCTAATCAAGGTAACATCATTAATAAAAAGTGGAAATGAATAAGAAAAGAATGTGATTTTGAGAAAATAAAAGAAATGTAGTTTGGCTAGGATTGGACTTATGAATGGTCCTAGAATACTAGAATAAAATAATGATTATGTTTTAACCAGTTACCAGCCAATATTTATGATTTTGGTTTTAAGCTCGTGAGGTATTCTGTTTTAGGCTGGATCTGGTTGGAAATGCGGTTTCTCATGGTATGAGTTTTGAAAGTGATTTTGGTCTTGGGAAGAAATCCCAAGCAATAAAAAAAAAGTTGAGTTTTGAGAAAGAATATGGTTTCGGAAAAGATTTCCATATAATTTCAAAAGAAAAAGGAAATGATGTTTTTAAAAATGAATTTTCAAAACGGAAAATCAAGTTTTATAAACTAAAAGCTGTGTTATTAGTAATTTTACCAGATTTCGTTGTTTTTGTGTTTGGGAGCGTACTGGGTGACTTAGTTATCACTCATGCGTGCTTTGTTTGGTTTTAGGTGCAGATCGTGTGGAGTCGAGTTCCGGTGCCGGAGTCGGAGCTTCTAACCACACATTGTTTCCTATAGGTGAGCCTTAGTTATAGTTATTTAATTTTACTGTAATTAGTGTAATTTTGCTTATGATACTTTGATTTAGGTAACGTGTCCAAGTTCGGGGCGTTACAGAGTGGTATCAGAGCTAAGGTTACACCTAGTGCACTGGCTTGGTGATGTCCGATCTAGTGGCTCCCTAGGACTGCTCAATAGAGAGTCGTGCACCTGAATTTTGGGTTGTTGTGTTTTGTTGTGCTGCTAGGAAGATGTCTCGTCGAGGCCGTAGCTATGGCAAGACCCTTGTACCTGACTCTGAGATGGGAGAGGGTAGTGCTTGGAGGGGTATAAGACGAGAGTTTGGTGAAATGATGTGAGATTTCGCCCAATCCATTGGCAGTAGTAGTAGGGATGAGGCGAAGGGAGACCCATGGATTAAGTAGTTCTGCCAGCTAGGCGCGCCAACTTTTGATGGGCACGACACACCAGAGGAGTGTGAGGCTTGGTTCCTAGAGGTGGAGAAGATCATAGAGAAGATCAAGTGTCCAGCTGAGAAGTGGGTCCAGATCGTGACATTTTAGCTCAAGGGTGCTGTGGATTAGTGGTGGAGAACAGTGCGTCACACCAAATTTCCAAATACAGACCTACTGATGATCTCTTGGGAAAATTTCCGAGCGGCATTCTATGAGAGGTCTTTTCCTGAGCATGAGAAGGATAAGCTGAACAGACAGTTCATGAGTTTGAAGTAGGGGTGCCACGTTGTGGCAGAGTACGAGTCGTCCTTCCTTTGGCTGGAGCAGTTCTCTCAGGCTGTAATTTCTAAGAAGAATAAATCCAAGAAGTTCGTGGAAGGATTGAATCCTGTGCTGAGATCTAAAGTTATTGGCTTCAGATGCTAGACCTTAGCGGATGCTGTTGAACTCGCATGCCGCTATGAGGATGATAATAGGTTGTTCTAGGAAAAGTATCCCAAGAAAGAAAAGTGGAAAAAGTATGTCTCTCGACCTTCCGTCTCTCGATCCTCCGTTTCTCGACTGTCAGTGACTGGAGCGCCAAGCTTTGGGAGTTCTGGCAACATTGGGAAGAAGCAGAAGCAATGGCTTACATCTGGTAGAGAAGAGAGTGTGGGTTTCAGCCACGCAGGGTCCAACAACGGCCCATAGTTGGGACCATGCAATGTCTATGGTAAGAAGGGGCATGTTGCGGCGTAGTGTTGGCACATGCAGAGGAATTTAAACAATGTGGTATGCTACAACTACGGGAAGTCTGGCCATTACCAGAAGGACTGTCCCAGTCAGCTAAAGCCAGCAGGAGATGCGCCACGTCAGCCTATCAAGGATGAGTATTCTCCATTGCTGTCCCAGATGCTGGTCCATTTAGAGATGTGGTAGAAGGAGAGAACTAGCGTGGTTGTATTAGTTAAGTCTTGTCCTATAATAATGGATCCTATGTGTAATTAACACTATTCCTTATTATGATTATGGTTATGGTGTGTTGATTATAGCATCTTTTCTTGTGGCTGACTGGATGACCCGAGTCTTGTATGACTCTAGGAGTTCATTTCCGTTTGTCTCCGAGTCATTTGCTTCTGAGATCGGGACCAGGCCAACCAGATTGGCATTCCACTTGGATGTAGTCACCCCGTTAGGACAACACAGTCTAGCGTGGAGATATTTGAGACCGGTTGATATTCAGCTGAGGGATAGGAATTTTCAGGCCAGTTTGATCCTGATGAACATGCAGGATTATGATGTTATCCTAGGAATGGAATGGCTGGTACAACATTCAACCGTGATAGATTGTGCCAAGAGAACAGTTTTGGCAAAGTATCCATGCCAAGGCTGGTGTATGGTACAAGGCACTAGACTGGGTGAGTCTAGAAAAGTGATTTCTACTCTCAAGGCCTATCATCATCTAGCAAGAGGCAGTGTGGGCTATTTGGCCTGTGTGACAACTTCTACTTCTCCTATGTTCAAGATTCAGGACTTGCCGGTGGTGCAGAAATATCCCAATGTTTATCGAGAGGAATTGCCTAGAATGCCACTACACAGGGAAGTGGAGTTTGTGATTGACTTGGTGCCGAGATCAAGTCCTATTTCCAAGGCTCCGTACAGGATGGCACCTGCTGAGTTAAGGGAGCTCTAGAATCAACTGCAAGAACTGATGGATAAGGGATTCATTTGTCCCAGTGTTTCACCTTGGGGAGCACCGGTTCTATTTTTTAAGAAGAAGGACAGTTCACTTCGGCCTTGTATAGACTACCTGAACCAGATCACTGTGAAGAACAAGTATCCACTGCGTTGGATCGACGATTTGTTTGACCAGTTGCAAGGAGCATCGGTGTTTTGCAAGATAGACTTGAGATCTGGATACCATCAGTTGAGGATTAGTGAGCCTGATGTGCAGAAGATAGCCTTTCGTACCTGTTATGGACATTATGAGTTTTTGGTGATGCCATTCGGGTTGACAAATGCTCTGATTGCTTTTATGGACCTGATGAATAGGATGTTCAGGCCCTATTTGGATCAGTTTGTGGTCATCTTCGTGGATGATGTTCTGGTGTATTCTCCGAATGTTCAGACCCACTAGAGGCATTTGAGGATTGTACTAGAGACGTTGAAGCAGCATTAGCATTATGCCAAGTTCT
Organism: Posidonia australis; assembly: GCA_024699735.1. Taxonomy (NCBI): domain Eukaryota; kingdom Viridiplantae; phylum Streptophyta; class Magnoliopsida; order Alismatales; family Posidoniaceae; genus Posidonia; species Posidonia australis. Next base: position 2,687 of record JAMKQA010006349.1, on the reverse strand, counting down.
CCAAGTGCAAGTTTCGGTTGGAGGAAGTGTCTTTCCTTGGTCATATCATCTCAGGGGAAGGCATTAAGGTAGATCCAGCCAAAGTTGAGGCTATGAGTAGTTGGGTAAGATCGAAGATAGTAACTGAGATTACAAGTTTTCTCGGCCTAGCAGGATATTATAGGAGATTCATCCAAGATTTCTCCAAGATTGCTGCACCATTGACCAGACTGACCAGAACGGAAGTGCACTTTGCCTAGGATTTGCAGTGCAAGGAAAGCTTCAACGGGTTGAAAGCTTGTCTGGTATCAGCCCTAGTCTCGACTTTGTCCTCTTGGAGTGGCAGTTTCATAGTCTACAATGATGCCTGTGGAACTGGTTTAAAGTGTGTGTTGATGCAACATGGTAGGGTGGTGGCGTATGCCTCGCGCCAGTTGAAAGATCATGAGAAGAATTAACCCACCCATGATTTAGAGATGGCAGTTGTTGTGTTCGCCTTGAATATTTGGAGGTATTATTTATATGGCAAACAATTTGAGATGTACACAGATCATAAGAGTATGATGTACATCTTTACTTAGAAGGATTTGAACCTGAGATAGAGGCACTGGGTGGAGTATATTAAGGATTATGATTTTAGTCTATCGTACCACCTAGGGAAAGCAATTGTGGTTGTAGATGCTCTGAGCAGACGCACTCATGTCCTGGTTAGTCTGATGATCCATGAATGGAAATTGTTAGAGTGACTAGTGGAGTGCAGGCCTCGGAGATAGTGTCAGGGAACTATTAGAGTGGTGTTGGCCAATTTGTCTGTTCGCCTGAGGATGATTCTTTTGTATCAGATATCTGGAGGAAGCTGGAAGCTGGTAATGTCCCTCACTTCTCAGTCGAGGTAGACAGTGGGTTGAGATATGATTTGAGACTATATGTGCCTCAGATAGAGGAAGTCTAGAATAGTTTGTTGGATGAAGCCCGTCGCTCTAGATACACTATCCATCCAGGTAGTACAAAGATGTATAAAGACCTGAAGAGGAACTTCTAGTGGCCTGGGATGAAGAGAGAGATTGTTGAGTATGTGGTCAAGTGTGCAACCTGCTAGATGGTGAAAATAGAGCACTAGAAGTCCGAAGGGACTTTGCAGCCTCTGGACGTTCTAGTGTGGAAATGGGAAAATGTGTCGATAGACTTTGTGATAGGTTTGCCACGAACCCAAGGAAAGAATGATACAGTTTGGGTGATAGTAGATCGCCTTACAAAATTGGCACATTTCTTGCCAATGAGGGTGAATCTTCCTTTGGCAAAACTGGTAGAGTTTTATGTGGCTAAGATTGTGAGATTGCATTATGTCTTAGTATATATTGTGTCTGACAGAGACACAAGGTTTACATCGAGAATCTGGGGAGTTCTGTAGGAGGCTTTTGGCACGGTGTTGAATTTTAGTACTGCATTTCACCCCCAAATGGATGGCTAGATAGAGAGGACCATCTAGATGCTCAAGGACATGCTGAGGGCCTGTGCTTTAGACTTTGGTGGTAGCTGGGAGGATCATTTACCTCTGATTGAGTTTGCATATAATAACAGTTACCATGCTAGTATTGGTATGGCTCCATATGAGGCATTCTATGGCAGACCCTGCAGGAAACCCACTTGCTGGAGTGAGGTGGGTGAGAGACAGTTAGTTGGGCCCAAGATCATACAATAGTATGAGGGCAAGGTAGATCTGATTAGTAAAAGGTTGTTATCTGCCTAGAGCCGACAGAAGAGCTATGCTGATAGGAGGCAGAGATCTCTGGAATTTAGGCCCTTGTGTTTTACAGAAAACTTCCAGAAGGCTTATTTTGCTGTGAAAATTGAATAAAACTCCCTGAATTTGTTTTAAAACATTCCAGAAGCTTGTTGTCATGGTTTAATTGCATTTTAACCCTCTTTTTTTACTGAATTTCTTCTGGATGCTTTGTTTACTGGGTTTTTTGCAGTTTAGCCCCTATGCTTCATTGATATTACTCTGATTGCCTATTTTCAGGGGTAAAATGACCATTTTGCCCTTGAAACTTCCTGGATTATTTCTGAGCCTTTTTTCTTGCATTTTTACCCGAATTTTATGCTGAATTGATGTGCATGCATGCATTAGTGGTAAAATTGCATTCTAACCCCTAGAGAACTTCATTTGACTAGGAATACACATTTTGACCCTAGATTTCTTCATACATGCATGGAATGTGTTTTCCTATGTGTTTCTCGATGATTTGGGCTTCCGGATTTCAGTTTTTCTTGGATTTGGGCTTTTTGCACAAAACCCCCTAGACTTCTTCAGATTTGCACTCACACTTGCATTTTGCATACTTTTCACATCTTTTGCACGAATTTTCCCGTCTTTTCTTCCTTGCTTGTTGCATGCTTTTCTAGCTTTGTTCTAAGCTTTGTTTTCTCCTTGTTTCTCGGGTTTTCCTCGGTTTTCCGTAGTTTTCACTTGTTTTGGTTTTCCATCGCCCGAGGGCATACAGTGAAAGGCTTACAAAGCCGACGTGGTCCTGAAACAAGGATTATTTTCCCCTTTTTTTTTCTCGGATTTATCCCCAATTTCCGCTGTTTTGCGAGACGCTTTCCGAGAATTTCATGATTTTCACGATTTTCCTCATCGCCCAAGGGCGTACAGTAAAGCGGCATTAACAATGCCTACATTTGACCCTCGGATTAACTTTTTCCTT
>JAMKQA010006348.1:0-10921 GCA_024699735.1 Posidonia australis | reverse complement strand
AAGGTATTTGGCATATGTAGGGACTTGTTGGATTGCATCTAAGAGAGGAATGTTTACCTTAACCTGCCTAAACACCTCGAGTATCTTTTCCATTTGAGCAGATTCCTTTTTATGTTTGAGCCTATTTGGAAATGGGGCAATGAACTTCTGTATAGGCTCAACAGATGATTCAAAATAAGGCCCAACATGTTTGTTGGGCCCTTCAGAACTTTCAAGTTCCTCAGACTGGCCTGAATGGGATGGGACTAGTTTTGTTGAGTCAGAAGATGTGTCCTTTTGAATCCTAAGAGCATGGTCAGGCATGACAACATAGTTTTCCACCTATTTTCCAAATCTTAATGAAACAATTGCATTAACTTGGTTGACTTGGTCTTGATTTTGATTTTGATTTTGATTTTGATTTTGACACAATTACATGAACATGTCCTTGATTTTGATTTTGACTTTGACCTCTAATATTTGGTACTAGTTGACTAGGAAAGGTTCCTTTCTCTCTTCCTCCTACCAACGTGGCTAGTTGACTCAATTGCATCTCAATTCGAGATATGACTTGTGTATCAGCAGCTATGTTGGTGCTTACTTGAGAGTTGACATTGATAAGGGCCTCCACGCCTTTCTTTAGAGTGCTCAATCTCATCTCATTCTTATTAAATCCTGAAGGTGGGTTGAGTTGTGGTCCAACATTAAAGTGTTGCTGGACAAGTTGATTGAAACTAAAATGATGTGAGTGTTGCTATTGGCCTTGAAAGAAAGCAAAATTATTGTTTCTCTAATGTGGTTGCTGGTTCCAAGAGATATTAGGATGATTCCTCCATCCTCGATTATAAGTTAGGGCATAGGGGTCGTTTTGAAGCTTGACAAATGCTGCATTTAGTTGTTCAGATCCAAAATTGGGTTAACCACCCACAGAAGGACACTCTTCTATCACATGACCCACCATGTGACAACTTTTACACCGAGGAACTTGGCCAGATACTTAGTTCACTTGAGCTTTCTCCTTCATTTCTAGAGCATCTAACCTACGAACTAATGTGTTGAATTTGACTTCAGTGGCTATAGATGACTCTATGGAATGAATACCACCTTTGGAAAGTGTGGGTTTATCAATTATTTGGTCATTTGTGCTCTCCTATTGCATCGTTTTCTCAGCCAGTTCTCTTAGGAATTCCCATGCTTTAACTTCATTCTTCTTCATGAATAATCCTTGACACATAGACTCATGGTTCTAGTTGAAATATCTAAACCCTCATAACTGATTTGGCATAGTCTCCACTTCTCTATTCCATGGTATGGGCACTAGGCTAGGATATCCTTAAATCTATCAAGATACTTCTAGAAAGACTCACCAATCTTTTGTTTAGATGAATTAAATTCATTTATGAATTTGATGGTTTTATGAATAGGATAGTATTTCTTAAGGAATATCGTACAAAATTGGGTCGAAGTAATGATTAAATTAATGGGTAAACTATATAGTCATTTCTTAGCATTGTCTTTTAATGCAAAAGGAATGAATCTTAACCGAACTGCATCATCAGACAATTGCTGCAACTTCATCATGCTACACACCTCCTCAAACTCATTGATGAACCAGTAGTCATTTTCAGATTCTAGACCCGTGAACCTAGGCAACTGACTAATATAATTGGATTTGAGTTCAAAATTATTGTCATTGGTCTGTGGGAGTCTAATGCAAGATGGTTGTGCAGTTCTCATTGGGTAACATCTAGCTTTTAAAGCTCAAGGTGGGTTATGGATTTCGTCAGCCATTCTAAAATCTTGGGGTTCAACACAGGTCAAACGATGTGTTGAATCACGAGTTTCCACACACATGCATAAGTGAAATTCTCTTCTTTCTTTTCTTTTTTGAAAAAATGAAAATAGAAAAGATGAAAAGATGAGAAGATAAGAGACAAAACCAAATGAGAAGAGGAAAGATAGAGGAGAAAGATGCCTAATCTATTCACACAAGCCACACAATTCCTAAGTCTATGGTTGACCTATATTTAAACAGCTCCTAAATGTTAAGTTAACCTTTAAGATTCTCAAGCTAAAATGTTTTGCCTTAATTGGCTAGATCAATGGAGGAAAGTAGAAGACTTCCCGTGCTTGAGCAACGATCCTAATTAAATAACTACTTTCCTTTTAAGGCTTAATCTTGTGAACCACTATTCTAGACACCAAGTAGGAAAAGAACTTTAGATTTGATTCACCCTCCAACTCCCTTGTCCTAGTGAGCTCGAATCCTAGGGGCCAATGTCTACTTGATTTTAATTAAGGCTTAGGTCAATGCTTAATGCTTTTTCTTATTGTTTGTGGGCTTAGGAAGGGTGATGAAATCCCCACCTTATTTTATGCTATAGGTGTTACCCTTAGGTATTTTGAAATGATATGCAACAAACAATTATACTCAAACAAGTTGTTCTTCCTATTAACTATATGCTCCAAGATGCTAAGAATCAAGTAGGAGAACACGTAGCTTTTCTTCCAGCAATTTTAAAAATAAATTGACAAGAAATATAAAAAAAAAATTCAAGGCACCTTAAATGATGTATGTCCTTAAGAACAGGTTTCTATCTTGTCATGAAAGACCTTTATTGGGTTCAAGTTTATGCTCAATTTTTAAATTGGTGATCAAGAAAAAAATAGAAATTGAAGCAAAATATAAACCCTAGATCATGATTCTAAAAAAAATTTAAAAATTATTTGAATTAAAATATAAACAGAAATCTCTAACTTGGACGCCTAGGAGGCGTTGGAAATGCAAATTGGCGCTTGGGAGGTGCCCCTTGTCTCTCTAATCAAGAAAAAAAAAATCTCCTTTTCTCTTCTAGATCTCCAAGATGTCTTTGAAAAAGAAAAAAATAAAACAAAGTAGATTTCTTTTTTTTAAGCAAACAAAAAGAAGGGAATAATTAACAAATAATCGATGTTAAAACACTAATCTCTGGCAACGATGCCAAAAATTTGATGTCTTATTTAATTACTGCAAATACACGGCGTACTATGTTGTACGTGACAAATATAGGTTGAATCCCATAGAGAAAAGTGTTTAAGAATCAAAGATTTATTGTCAATTATTGACCAAGATTTGATAAAATTGATGTAACAAAAAAAAGTCTAACACTAAATTATTAGAATGCTATCAAATGAATTAAAAACTAGGGTGTCGATCCATTTATATAGAATTTAGAATGCATGATCATGTTTGTTCCCTTCTTCTCTATTGATCTAAATAACTTGATTTAATAATTCTTATCTTAACAAGTATAATCTATATGTAATGCACCATAGACTATAAAGTCAAGGAATAAAAACACACAAATCAAATGACATATGATGGAATTGAGATTATATACACAACCCCCAATTAAATTTTCCCTAAGCATAAACTAAAAAAATGAAATCAATGTTAATCTATCAAAGTTTTTCGATTCATTAAATGATCTATGTAATATTCATCCAATCCACATATTCATTGCATGAAGTACAAAGAGAAAGAGAAGAAAACATGATCACACATCTCAATCTAAATAAACTTCATCTCTACCCTAAATCTAGAAGATTAACTAAACATGATAACATAAAATATTATAATAAAAGATGATGAAGGAGAAAGAGAAGACACAATTAAATAAAAAAGCTTTTCATTTAAAGAAACCTAAGATTACACTGATTATCTTCAAGATCTCTCAAAATACAAGAAAAGAACAGTCGAAAACTTAGATTTTTAGAGCTCCATATATTTACATAAGGGATCCTTTTATAGGCTTACAAGGGCTTGCCTATGTCAGAGACAAATTTGAATGTAAAATTTAATCTTTAATTTTGAATACAAGATATTTACTAGTGAGAATCTTATCCAAAGAAAATTGAGTCAAAAATATCTGATGCAGGCGATTGAGAAGCGTCAAATCAACATCTAGGTGCCTAGGAGGCGTTCATGTCATCCAGGATTTTCTTTTACTTTTTCCACAGATTGACTTATATTTTACCAATATTTAGACACATAGAAAATGTGTGTTTTACCTCTTCACGTAACTCTAGAATTTTCCATACAAAAATCTCTTCTTTTCTAACATAATTATTCTTTTCCTTCTTAGTTTTCGTAGATTCTTTCTAAGTCCTCAAATTCTACAAAATTTGCATAAAACACATCAAGTAATATTATTTATATACAAAATAAACAACTATAGGAAACAAATATGCATGAATTATAAGTTAATCAATAATGTAGCATCTTTCCACAAGGAGCTATATATCCCATCCCATTTGTTTTGAAGCTACCCTCGTGCCTCTTCTTCCATTCCATACCACATGCACAAAGGTGAAGGAAGTGCCTTCCTGTTCTCTTTTTATTTTCTGTAACGACCTAGGCCTTAGGAGTGGTGCTTTGGCCAGATAATTAAGGTGAAATTTAGGCATGTTAGGCTTTGGAGGTCCCAATGCCTAATGTGGGACACGTTCTCAGTAGTGTTTGACGCTTGGATTATGAGTTTCTGGCCTTTTGACGAGGTGTGGTTTGGGTGCTATGCCTCATAGGAGTTTTGTGGTTTCTCTTGGGCCGTGGAGGTTTGGTGGCGGGTCCCTAGTGACACAAGTCATGTGGATGTGGAAGATCGTGTGGTTTGATTTTGTGTTTGCGACTTCCTTTCTTTCCTTCCCTTCTTTCTCTTTCCTTTCCTTTCTTTCTTTCCCTTCCCCAGGCCCCACCCCCACCCCTTCTTCTTCTTTTTCTCCTCTTGCACGTGAGAGAGGGAGAGAAAAGAGAGAGGAGAGGTAGGAGAGAGAGTGGGATTGTGAGAGAGAAAGGGAGATGGTCGAGAGGAGGAGGATGTAGTCATCACTATGTCGCCATCGTCTTGTGGAAGAGAGGAGTTGCTCGTGGCTAGAGGAGGAGCGTCGCCATCCGTCTCGCATCGCCACGTCTTCCGTGGAGGTACGCACTCCGTAGATTTTATTTTGATTCTAAATTTGTAGCATAGGTGCATGTTAGTGTGCTGGTAATTGTAGTGAATTTTATAGAATTTATTATGTATTTTTGTGCCATTTATGGTCGTATTTATGGTTTGAGATGAATAATGTCCCCTTTGTGTTTTTTGTGGTTTTCTCAAGATCCGCTTGATGGATCTCGATGTTGTTTGTTTGGTTTGGAAGATCTCGTTGAGATCTTCATTTGATATATTGTTTGCATTGTTTGGATTGGTGGTTTACAGGATTGGGCTTTGGGTCCCATTTTGGATTGCCCTACAGTCGCTCGATTCGACATGCTGAATTATTTCGATATGCCATTCTTATTGCAGATTGTCCCCTCGACCCTTGGTTCGGTCGACCGAATTTATTCGATCTGCCGTTGTGGGAGTCCTGGGTGTTGATAGAATTTCTGGTTCGGTCAATCGAACGTTTTCGGTCTGCCAAATCAGGGGTTTTCGGTCGACCAAGTGGTTTTTGATTCAGGCCCTGATCCTGCATTATGTTATCTTATGTTTTGATTAATATATATATATATATATATATATATAAATTAGGGGGATAAATATAATAGCATAAATGATTAGGGTAATCATTAGAATGGTCTAGGATTTGCCTAAAAACGAATTAGCAAGATTCCATCTAGGGTATGGGTAGAATAAAAGATGAAATGATTTAGAAATAATAGATTCTTTCTCCAAATGGTTTAGTCTGGACTTTAGGGATAATGATAGTATCCCTAGGTCTAGGATTTGTGTGGTTTTGTGTGCGGTGCACTGATTAGAGTATTCAGTGGCACTGTTCCAGGTGTTTGAGCAGATCTGGCTGTGCTCCCGAGGGACACGAGCCAGTAGGTGTCTTACACTTGGCACTAGAGCGTGTGAGTTTGGTTGTGTTTGCTTTGTTGGTGTTTTCTTGGGTTGTGGTCGTGGATTGAGCGTCGTGCTCATGAACTCAGACGCTCCCAAGGTGCTTTTGCTTGGGCCTAAAAATAGAGTTGTGGAGGCTGTGTTTTGTTTGTGGTTTCTCGGCCTTTGGTTTCTGTGCCGCTGTTGGGTACAATGTTGCTTGAGTTTTAAAGGATATTTAATGATTTTGAAAAGGTTTCCCAGAAAAGAGAGTTTTGGAAAGAAAAAAGTACAGATTTGAAAATGATTTTGGAAAATGTTTTCTGATGCTTTCTATTTGCGTTAGGAGCTGAGATACCTGAGGCTGAGATTCGTCCAATCTTGGAGGTATGATACTCCTTGACTGTCGTTTCAAGGATAAGGTTGTGGTCCGCGGGTTAAAGTGTTTCATGGCATAACGGGGAAGTATGACACTCCTGTTATCGCTATGACCACTAAGGCTCAGGTGTTGTCGGGTGTGGAAATATGAGACTCCTTCTTGAGCATTGTGTGGAGGGCACCGTGAGGAGGCAATACCCTGTGGTGGGCAGTGCAGGTGGGATGCACCACCCGTAGTTGGTAGCGTCCTGAGAGACAGGACTGCCTTCTCAAGGTAGGGTTGGCTTTGTTGAGAGTTCTCCAGAGAGGGAGAATCGTAGGACGGTGGTTGGCTCTTGCACAAGGTGGCACACCGTGACAGTGCAGACACTGTGGTCGCTCCTCAATGAACTGCTTGTGGCCAATGTTGTCTGCTTGGTGCTGGGCAGTTCAACACATTGTTTGTGCTTGTGTTTGTGTGGAGTCCTGGTTTAAAAAATCAGGCTCTAGGCCTACAGGAGGTTGTGGTTTTGGCACCTGTTGAAACGTAGTGTTTAGGAGTAGTAGCTCCGTTGTTTTAGGAGCAGAGGCTCTGTGGCTTGATGTTGTGTTTGGGTCCAGGGGAACCATGTCATACAAAGTAGAGTCTTTGTAGCTGTACTTTTGGTGTTGTTTTGGGCTTGAGATGGCAAGTGTAGCTTTCTCAGGCATGTATAAAAGGTTTTAAAAAGTGCATGCATGGTTTTGCAAAGAACAACCTCTCGGCAGCGTGACTTCTCTGACCACATGCCCTCTTGTCCTGCCAATCAGCACAGAGTCATGCTTAGAAAACAACCACTACTACACCCATGGGCAACACAATGCCTAACCCACGCAAAACTCATAAACAACACCACAACACACCCCACGGAGTTGAGGAAATCCTAGGGAACCGCTTCATAGGAGCGAATGCCGCTTCACGTTATGCTCCCAACTCCTATCTTCCAAGCAGCTTTATCAAATCAGCAATCACAAGATATCCAATCACTAGGAATCCTTCCAACAAGAAATCGACATCCTTCAATCGAGAATACAGACTCACTCCTAAATTCCTCGTGGTCCCTCGCACACAATCCTTGCTGAATAGGAGCCAGAGTCGAAGACACTCCTAGACAACGTAATTCTTAGGTTAGTGCCCCTAGGTGGACTTAAGCTCTGATACCAACTGTAACGACCCCTAAGTTGCTACCACAAACACTAATTTTGTAACTAAGTTTTGTGGTAGCAACTTAGGGGTCGTTACAGTTGGTATCAGAGCTTAAGTCCACCTAGGGGCACTAACCTAAGAATTACGTTGTCTAGGAGTGTCTTCGGCTCTGGCTCCTATTCAGCAAGGATTGTGTGCGAGGGACCACGAGGAATTTAGGAGTGAGTCTGTATTCTCGATTGAAGGATGTCGATTTCTTGTTGGAAGGATTCCTAGTGATTGGATATCTTGTGATTGCTGATTTGATAAAGCTGCTTGGAAGATAGGAGTTGGGAGCATAACGTGAAGCAGCATTCGCTCCTATGAAGCGGTTCCCTAGGATTTCCTCAACTCCGTGGGGTGTGTTGTGGTGTTGTTTATGAGTTTTGCGTGGGTTAGGCATTGTGTTGCCCATGGGTGTAGTAGTGGTTGTTTTCTAAGCATGACTCTGTGCTGATTGGCAGGACAAGAGGGCATGTGGTCAGAGAAGTCACGCTGCCGAGAGGTTGTTCACGTCTGCTGAGGATCCTGGTCTGCTTGGTTTTAAAAAGTGCATGCATGGTTTTGCTGAGGAGGTGCTTTGTTCCTTTGAGGGGGATTAGGCGACCTCCATCTGTAGACCAGAGGGCGTGTTTTCCCTTTAAGGGGGTTAGCCACCACTTAGTGTTAGGCAGTTTGGTGTTTTGCTATGGGGGGTTGGGTGCCGCAGTTGTCTGTCTCAGGTGTACCCTCCATAGTTGTTGTTGCTTCTTGTTTGTTTGTTTTTTGTTATTGTTTACCTATTTGTTTGTATGCTGTTTTGTTTATGTTTGCCTATTTGTTTGTTTACTGTTTGTTTTTGCTTTGGGGGTCCCAATGCCTAATTTGGGACATGTTCTCAGTAGTATGTAACGCTTGGATTATGGGTTTCTAGTCTTTTGGCATAGTTTGGTTCGCGTGTTGTGCTGGTCCTTATAGGAGTTTTGTGGTTTCTCTTGGACCATACTTTAAACATAAGATATTAAACTATCAGGGTCCCAAGAGACCACCACTGGTGGCCCACAATCCCTATTAATGAGACAAAACAAACCAATTCGAAAAACCCTCAAAAATTAGATTTTATAAACTTATTTATGTCCTAATTCGACATGTTGGAAAATAAGTTCAATATGGCGAAAATCCCTAGTTCGGTAAGCCGATCTAAATCGATCGACCAAATCAGATCAACGATTACCCCATAGGCCAAATTCGATATACTGAAAAATGTTGTGAACCAAAATCTCCTGATTCAAACAGTCTAAAATCGAACGATCGAATTTCGAATAAAGGAACTAATCTGACAAAGAAATGACATACCGAAATAGTTCAATATGTCGAATTCTACGAAATATAAAAAACGACTCAAACCCTACAATCCAAAATCACACCAACTGGAACTTCCGATCAGACCCCCTAAACAAAGATGTAGACACTAAAGTTTACTTCAAATCTACACAAACAAAACCAAAATTCTTTCAACATACATAAATACCTATAAATCCACAAAAAATTCTAATAAAATCCTAAAAAAATTTAAGAAATGTAAATTTTCTTATATTTCATGCGACCCTATCAAATTTTACTAATTTCATTCTTTTTATTACATGGGATGTAGAAGCATATCTGAAACAAACTTAGTCCAGACTCTGACGACGAATTCCGACGACCCTTGTACATCCACTACTTCCCAACCCACCACAAGCCACCACCACACCTCTACTTCTCTCTCTTTCTCTCTCTCTCTATCTCTCCATCAACAAGCGGTGGAGAGGGAAGTTGAGGAAGAAGAGATGCATATCCAAAGACGAGAAAAAGAAGAAAAGAGAAGACAACGATAAGTGACAAAGGAGTATCATGCGAACAACATATAAAGCCTACTCAGAGTAGTTAAGAGAATGCTCACTTACACGCCTCAATCAAATGCCTTGCACAAGTACACCCACCGCTTCACCCAACAACCGACCCACAACGTCGACCCTACATAGACTCCAAACCCAAACCCCACACTTACAATGTCACAGTACACACAAAGATACTCAAATAAAAGTCAATCCACAAAACTTATGCTCAAAAGTACAAACTACACAACAAATCTCAAAACAATAATAATCATTTATAAAATAAATTCATTAAAATGTAAATAATTACAAAATAAATTTTACAAATGTTATACATCAAAACCAACGACAACCATCCATCGATACATCTCACGTCCAACACTTTCACAACCACAAGAACTTATCAAGTTACTTTTCTTGCATGCAACCTAATACGCACTAGTGATCTGCACTCGTAATACCAACCCAAACACTTTGCCCTTAATACACACTAGTGTTATAGACACCTAATACCCAACCCAAACACATGCTTATCAAAAACAAAACTTAAAAAGGACAAACAAAATTACAAATGGTATATCTTAACTCCTTCAAAGAAATTTTGTCTTAAAATTACATTTACATGAAAAGATAAAATACAAAACCAAAATGACACACACCAAAAGTAACCTCCTTAACACCAAAGATGTAATAGGGAAAAAAGAACGTGACACGCAAAAAACACAAAAACTACCTCAAAACACTAAAGCAAGCTTTTAACATGCTCAAGCATTTTCTACCTAAATGAAAGAAGCCATTGATTCAAAAGAAGATCGAAACTTTAACTCAAAACACTCCTAATGGTATCTAATATTTTATAGTGTTCATGAATATTTTTCCTCAAATCTTGAAGACATTTTAATCTTTAACAAAACTATTACTAATTGCTAACTTTTAAAAAATATTAGAAAACATACGATAATTATAAACCACTTTTGCAAAACCAAGTTACAGAGAAAACAAACAGTAAGATTTTCTATAAACCCTTACTGAAAATTTATATATATAATTAATAATTACAATTATTTTATTAAAACTATATTACAAAGTTAATAAATTATGAGAAATATCCACAATATTTCTGTAAATCAATGACTTATGCCCTATGCTTTCGTTTGTTCACTTAATTAATAAAAAGTATGTAAATGAGAATATAGCCTTACCTTTTAATAGAACAATTATTAAAGAAACTTATATTTAAAGAAAAAATGAATATTTTAATATACAAGCATTTATATTATTGCATTCAAATAATACATAAAAGATAATAACAACCATTTTAAAGATGTTTAAGCATATAACCATGTATCATATTGAAATAACATGTTTAAAGACTATTTATCTTAGATGATACAAATTAACTTCCTCATATTATATAACAGATAAACAAATGACAGGTAGATCATGACCAAGAGAAAGATTAACAAATAAAAAACTAAAAATATATTAACCCTTGTCCATATAAAATAAGACAAATCAAGACTAATAAATATCCTTCAATTTACAGGCCCAATAACATACACAACTCTCCGATCCAAATTTGCCTTGACATACCTTCCCTTTTATTTTAATAATTGTTCTGTCATTTAGCTCCACCAGGAGAACAAATAAAGATTCCCTCTAGC
>JAMKQA010006347.1:0-34706 GCA_024699735.1 Posidonia australis | reverse complement strand
ACACTGGACCCATCATTTGCATGTCAGAATAAGGATCAGGAACATGTTTTTTATCCAGTTTCTCGTTCTTTTCACGAATTTTGCGTTTTAGTCCCTATATTTGTCATTTATTGTGTTTACATCCTTTTAGTGATTTTTCTTCTCCGGTTTCTTCCAAATGACATTATCCAGACATTTAGCATACCTTTTGACATATCTTAGGACATGCATCATTCCCATGCAAGCACTTGTCATATCTAGCCAAGGGAAAAGACCAAATTGCCCCTATGTCCCCAATTCATGAGCATACACCTCATTCTGTGCATTTAGCCTTGCATTGTCCATGACTAAGCCATTTTATAGAGTTTTTGCACATTTAGGCACTTATCCTTGCAGTTTTTATCTTTTTTACCTCCATTTATCCTTATTTAGCGAGCCGACATCTCATGCCTTTCATCCATGGTTTCTTTATTCACTCTACCTTCAGAGTTTCTCATCCTTTATCGGATTTGACTAGTTTTTGATCCTACATCTCATGTTTTTGATTTGATTTGGATTTCATCGCCTCAGGGCGTACAGTGACAGGCTCGAGGGCTGACATTTATTCCTACCGCGGATTATTTTTCCCCTTTTTGATTTTCAAGATTTTCTCATGATTTCATACACAATTTTGCACGTTCGTTTAGTCATGTCACATCCATACACATTAGCATGATTAGAGCATGATTAGAGCATGATCCAGGTTTAGCAAACATTCATCTCACCTTTAGCAAGTATTTGGACTAAAAAGACTGAGTTTCTCGGGCATACGAGGGTGCCTAACACCTTCCTCGTGTGTAATAGGAATCCTTACCCATCCTCTGGTTAGCAGACATCCAGCCTTTCCATTTGCATCCCATGCATTCATCCTTTTGTGGTTTTCCTTGTCTTTCCCTTAAAAGACTAGGTGGCGACTCCTTCCCATTTCTTCTCTTCTTCTTCTATCCTATCCTTGCGCCTTCACCATCCTGGCATGGCTGTGATCTCCTCCCCACCCCTCCCTCCGGTCGGGCACGGTCACAGAGGCCTTCTCCTACCTTTGTCTTCGGCAACAGGGACAGTGGAGAGGTCGGGTCGCTGCAGAGGCCCTGGCAGGCGATGGAGCGGCTTGGCGGGCTCGTTGGGGATGCGCGGAGATTCCTGGATCGTCGACGCGGAGTGTGGTGGACTCATGCACGCAGGGGTGTCCTCAACAGCATGCGGCAGCGGTAGTGGCATCGGCGGCGGTGCAGGCTGCGGAGGCTTCTCCTGAGAAGGGGGCACCGAGGAGGAGAAGAGGAGAGGAGGAGAGAGGAGAAGAGAAGGAGAGGACGAGTAGAGGGAAGTGTTGTGACGACAGGTAGGAGGCGCCGCTCCACGGTGGCACGCTCCAAAGGTCTAGAGGGTTCTAAGGGGGCATGCCATGAATTGAAACTGAGGGGAGAAAGGGGTACCTGAGTGGTGTTGTCTCTCCGAGGTGTTCGACGGCGATGGTGCTCCGGTGATACCTCTGGCTGTGACGACTCAACGTTTCTGGACTACGAAAAAGGATGGGAGAGGGGCTGTGGATGCGGGGCTTTGGATCAAGACTAGCTCTTGGGGCTGGATCGTGCAGGGAGAGGATGGAGGCAGATGGATCAGAAGGCTCTCAAATTTTTTCCTTTTTCGCCGACGGTAGGGGGCTTTATACCGTGATGAGGCTCTCCGGAGTCGTTGATCCTCCTCCTCAGCCACTAGGCGTCGTGGGATCACGCGCGTGGGTCAGAGGAAGTTGGCCAAGGATCACGAAGGCTGAGATCTGCTGCGGATTCCTCGGGATTGCTCGCTGGAGTTGTCGTCGGAAAATTAGGGTCGCTGGAATTATTTTTTGACTTTCCTAAGTTTTAAATTGCATTTTTGAATGAACAGTGTTGGGCTTAACGGGCTTAGGGTTTTGGGATTTTTGTTTTGATTTTTATTTTGGGATTTTTAGGGTTTTAATTATAGATTTTCAATTGGATTTTGTGGGTTTAGTTTTGGGCTTTTATTTATGTTAAATTCATGATTAAGGTTTAATTAATTGGTTTTAAATTAGGTTTTAATTATTTCGGGTTTTTTGTTTTATTTTTGTTTTGGAATTTTTATGGATTTAGGGTTTTGCATTTTAGCTTTTTAATTTGGAATTTGGGTTTAATTAGGGTTTATGGTTTATTTAAATTTTTTTTGTGTTTATTTAGGGTTTATGGCTTAATTAGGGTTTTGAATTTTATTTAATTGGGATTTTTAATGTATTTTGACTTTAATTAGGGTTTTCACTTATTTACTTTGATTTTTAAATGATTAATTTGATTCAAGCTTGAATTAGGTTTTTGTCTTATTTATTGGATTTTAATTGGATTTAAGTGGATTTAATTGGATTTTACTTAATTAGGTTTGGTTATTTAATTAATTACTGTTTTTATTGGATTTTAAGTGGATTTTATTTGATTAGGGTTTTATTTGATTTTAAGTGGGTTTTAAATGTATTTAAGTGGGTTTTAAATGGATTTTGAGTGGATTTAATTTCATTTGTTTGGTTTCAAGTTTAATTGGGTCAGAGTGGGCTAGCATGGGCCTAATTGGGCTAGGGTTTTGGGTGGTCGCAACCAGAGCATCAACTGGAGGAGCTTGCTGCCATGTGACCTCAAAATTGGTGTGCCTACAGTTGGTATGAGATGCAAATGCATGAATGCTTCTAGTATGCGCTCTCTCACAATCTAGGGGTGTCCTACCAAGCTATCTACTCCGGGTTCACACAGGGTAAATAGGTCTCTGACTCAAGGTTAGAAAGATGAAGGTCCCTGTTCTAAATCCCAGCCAAAGCTTAGGTAGTGAACGGGTGGTGCGTTCGGGGCCTCATCCTCTGCCAAAGCAGTAGGCTATACCCTCTACTAACACCGACACTACCCTAGACATGGGGTGACATACCGGTATTTCATCCCACTCCAAAGCCATAGAATGAGAAAACCGAGAAATGTCCTTCGCAAACTGTATAGGTGGACTCAAGAGATGAGAGATGCATGCCCTTTATGATGAAGGCAAAAGTATGCTTTAAGTCTTTTACTTGCAAATTTATTAAACCATGGGGGAAAGTTTGCAATTTGTCACTAGTTTGTGTCCTATTTATTGATTTTAGTTTTTATGCTTTTATTAACCAAAAGGGGAAGAGTAAACATGTCTCTAATCTCCTAGACATGGCATATACAAGAAGGGAAGAAAACATGCAAAGGAAACATCAATAACATACAAAAGACATGTGCATATTATGTGCAAAAAGTGGTCGCATAGCAAATGTGTAAAATGAAAACACCCATTAGATAAATAGTATGCACAAAAAATAAAGGAGATACCACTCAATATTACAAAGAAAAAACCAAAGCAATGCATAGGGAACAAGCAAACAAGGAGGAAACCCAAAGTAAATGAAAAACCCAAAACAAAAGCTAGGATATGGTTATCCCCAACGGAGTCACCAGTTCCTGTAACCATGCCGACGACAACCTCGTGCTTGGCATGAAAGGCCAAATGCGCGAGGATCGGCAAAGTCACGGCAAAACAATAAAAATAAGGATAAAAAGCAGGAGTCGCCACCTAGTCTACTTAAAAAAAACGGCAGACACGGAAAACCGCTTTAAAACACTAAAATCATGCAATAAAACCAATGGAAAATGACTTCATAAACCAGAAATGGGCAAGGATCCCTGTTACGCATGAGGAAGGTATTAGGCACCCTTGTGTGCCCGAAAATCGGTCTTTTAATGGGTTTCTCATTTACTTGTTTGGAAATGTCGACTTTTCAACCTATTTCTGTACGCCTAAGGGCGATATGCATTGCAATACTATATGTAAGTGGTGCCTTATGCTAAACATGGGTGCATGGGTTGTAGGGTGTGTCCTAATGCTCAGAAAGGTCACCCGTGCGGTGAGTCAAGCACCGATGCAAGGATGTTGCACAGATATGATGAAAGATCTAACAATACTGAGTGATTTTCATCCTCACTTTACTATATGCAAAACATGAACTATCATGCATAAAAATGGCTAAAAACAGAGTGGAGTCATCCTGATATGTCCAGGAAGACACCCATAGAAAACCAAAGGCAAATCAAAATAGGAAACATGCCAAATACCCTACCAAAAGCTACTGCGTGCAGCAGAAAACAGGCAAGTGCGCTTGTGTGGTGCGCCAGACTGGTGCGCCATCGATGTGCTCTACTGATGTGCCAGAAAGGTGTGGCAGAGAAAATCATAGATCAGACAGTAAACCAGCCTAATGCCATGCAATATAAAATCTTGTAAACTCGCAAACTCATTAGAAAATGCAACATGAGTATCTATTAAAAACCTTGCTTGAAAACACAATATGGGTCTTGTGCTCAAGGGATATATGCCTCACATAAGACCACACCACCCTTATGCTAAATAAAATCAATAAGTTTCAGCCATGTTATCCAGATCTGGATCATGGACTGTTGCATAGGAACCTCCCAAACAGGAGTTCATGGGGCAATCCATTCACCAGATTACAACAACATGCTGAACATGTAAGATGCAAAAGTCATATAAACAGTGCTATCTTAGGCTGAAATCTTGCATACAAAGGCATGACATATCAGAGAATAAACACCAAAAGCATCAAAGTCCAAAACACCCAGAAAAGCATGCAGATTATGATGTAAAGTTGATGATTTATTCTCTGACCAGACTGATGCACCAGGATTGTGCTCTGGTTAGGTTTGCCACCCTGGTGCGCCATATAGGTGCTCTAGTTTGGTGCACCCCAGAAATTCTGAATCAGACTACAGTCAGATTTTAGAATCTGGGCCAGATGCAAGAGATGAATTGTGAATAATTCTATCCAGATCAATTATTTAGATGGTAGGGAACTGAAATATGATGAAAAGTAAGCATAAAAAGTCCTCTTATCACTTCTCTTTAAATCAAGCATGCTCATGGGATAAGAAGCTGTAACTACTGCTTAGTGGGTTTTCAAGATTATGCAATGATTTAATTAGCTTAACAGACATGTAGAGATGACAAACATGCAAAGAGTATGTTTACAGTTCAGTTCATAGCTAGTATTTGCATGGAATCATTATTCAATATATAAAAACAGTGACCACATGATGTAGAAATTAACATGACATAGAAACATTATGAAACACAAGTAGGAGCATCCAACTTATCATAAAAGACATGAAAAAATATCACTAACAGATCATACATCCAGTTAGTTGCATACTTTATTCAATTTATTATCTAGAGTTTATATAAAGTGATAAGTAGAGATCCTACCTTGCCTAGGATGTTTCCTCCTTGGATGGCTCAAGATAATACTTCCTTGTAGCTTTTGATCAGCTGGGAATGTTCTAAGATGCAAGAAGATCCTCTGGAAACGAGAGTAGGTTGCTGAGAGTAGGTGAGTGGCTTAACCAAGAGATGGTAGGTAGCTTAGCCAAGAGAGATGAGTTGCCAAGAGAGCCAAAAGGCTGCTAATGGATGACTTTTTATAGAATCTCAACAAGGTAACTCCAATGGGATGCAAACAGCCTCAAAAACGAATAGCCTTGAGTAGATTCGCAAGGAATATCCACAGGTGAGGGTTACAAGCATAGAAGATGAAAAGCCAGCAGCCAACACCTTGAAAAGTGGCTATGCGCCAGCTTGGTGCGCCAAGATGGTGTGCCAAAAAGGTGCGCCATCTGGGTGCTCCGGCATAGTGCGCCACTGTGGTGCTCCTGTTGGATGCGCCACTGTGGTGCTCCTGTTGGTTGCTCCACATTGATGCTCTCCACTAGCTACCTGAATTGCTAATTGGGCCAAAGGCTTGCTACAGGCTTGTGGTCGGTTTGTGCAATGTTCTCTGGCTGGTTAAAATGTCAAATAGGATTCAAAAGTGGTTGGGCTTACTGCATCCAAAGCAACATCTTCAGAGTGTTTATCTATGAGCCACCTCAAAATCGAGGTGTCTACAATATCCAAAACCGCCCTCATGTGTAAGGCGTGAGTCTCTATATCAGGGGAGTAGACCAGCACGTCCTCAACAAAAATCATAGCAAATTGGTCCAGAAAAGGACTAAAAATCCTATTCATCAAATCCATAAATGTAGCCAGTGCATTAGTCAAACCGGAAGGCATAATTGTGAACTCGTAATGCCCGTACCACGTCTGGAAAGCAGTCTTCTAAATGTTTGAGTCTTGTATCTTCAACTAGTAGTTCCTTGACCTTAGATCAATCTTCGAGAACACGGATGCAAACTGTAACTGGTCAAACCGGTTATCAATGCGAGGTAAGGGATACTTGTTCTTCACCATGATCTAGTTCAGCATCCGATAATCTATACATAGTGAGAGCGAACCATCCTTCCTATGGAGGAACAAGATAGGTGCTCCCCACATAAACACACTTGACATGATAAACCCCTTGTCCAGCAACTCCTACAACTGAGTCTTGAGCTCTCGCAACTCCATTGGCACCATGTGATAGGGTGGCTTCGACACGGCACTAGAACCAAGAATCAAATCGATCAAAAACTCTACTTCCCTATAAGGAGGCATACTAGGCAAATCGTCAGGGAAAACATCGAGATATTCACACACCACAGAGATGTTGTGAACACCCAACTTAGGAGAAGTGAAGGTAATTATACTAGTTTGATACCCCACGCATCCCCTAACCAAATACTTATAAGCCTTCATAGCTAAAATGACAAGCTTAGGCTTACCCTGACACCCACCTTACACAAAGAAAGACCCATCCTCAGGAGACCCAAAATATACTCTCCTCTGAGCACAGTCAATCAAAGTGGACTGCTGTGCCAACCAATCCATGCCGAGTATCACATTGTACTCCTACATGTCCATCACGATCAGGCTAGCATCAAACTCTTTGTCGTTCAATATCAAGTCAAAAGACTGTAGATACCTCTATGCCAAACTGTGCTCCTCTTGTGGTGTTACCACGTTGAGATGAAAGGCCAGTCTAGCTGGTCTCTCTCCCAACTCTGCTACAAATGACTTAGAGACAAAAGAGAAAGGATTCCCTGACTCAAACAACACTTTGGCCATCCGACCAGCCACAATAAAAGAACTTGATGGCCAAGAAAAACAATACCATCACATCCATACAATTAGGCAGATGTCCAGGTTACAAGGAGATTACAAGAAGCACAGAGGGTAACAAAACCAACTAATCATCCATACCCTCAACTACATCTCTCGAAGTCCCAGCGCCTAGAGCTACAATGGTAAACACCCATCCCCTAGTCGGTTGTTGCGGCATACTTCCTGCCTTCTTAGGCAGTTCTGGATAGGATTTCTAGACATGTCCCGTCTTTCCACAGTTGTAGCACACCACCAAGGCTAAGGTCCATCAATGATGAGGACAAAATGCAGCAATATGGGCCACTTGACCATAATTGAAGCATTGGCTCCCACCAGGAGCATAGGACCCTATCTGATTGATGCCAACTCTACTATTTCCAACAAAACTCCGTCGGCCAGTAGAGGAAACACAGTACCTCCCCTTCTGCTTCTTCTCAGGGTTACTTGAACTACTAGCACTTGGAGGACCGGAGAAAGAGAACCAAGAGGTACAAGAAGACTTACCCTTCCCTCTAGGACGACTCTCTAGATACATCTGATGCTCTACCTCGAAGCGATAAGCCATCCCAACCATGTCCTGCACAGTCTGGCACCAACAGCCCATCACCTTAACTACAGCCCTTGGTTCAAGTCGTCCAAAAACCTCTGCACTCGCTCCTCCTCAGACTCATAGGCAAGACTGAAATGTTCCAACTGGGCAAATTCTATCTCATACTCGAGCACCGACATCGTGTCCTGCTTTAGACTCTGGAAATCTTGATGAAGTTGTTCCTTCACATGAGCAGGGTAATACTTGTCATAGAAGGCACCTTGAAATCCTTCCACTAGATGCTAACAGTGACTGAGTTTCAGCCGCCTCACTGACATCCACCACTTATCTACCTCACCATTCAGTAGATAAGTCGCCAACCACACCCAATGCTCCTTTGGGCAAGCCATGCTCTCCAACATCTTCACCAGCTTCTCCAGCCAGGCCTCGCTCTCCTTAGCACCGACCTTGCCCTTGAATGACGGTAGACGAAGCTTCATGAACTGGTTCAACCACGGGTCACCCGATGGCTAACTAGCACTACTCTTGCTAAAAGCATGGGAGATCGCGTGCACCAAACTCTTAAGTTCAGTACGACCCACTTTCCATCCGTCCACATCCTCTCGAGGCACGGATTCCTCGATAGGGGCCTTGTCCTTACGCCCACGAGAAGGCATTCTGCAAGAAGAAGGGCAAAACACCTGCACGACAAACAAAACAACAACCAGAAAACCATGAAGAGAGCTACGTGCAGACTCTTCCATGCATGCAAACCTATGGAGTCTCTAGACTGGACACCCTAAGTTAGTGCAATCTAGTGAACTTAGAGCTCTGATACCAAATCTATCACGCCCCCAATTTCCATAATAATTTAAAGTAAATTAAATTACAAGAAATTAAAATCTAAACAGAAATATCAATTATCAAGAACCTATGTGTGCGGTTATGAGACTTTGGACTATATGCACTATGCTAAAACTCATCTGCATCTCTACACCTGCAACCCAAAATCACGAAGAAAGCGTGAGTGTCAAAAGTCACCCAACACGCACCCCACAAAATTGGCGAAAAGTAAAACTTTAATTAATTTTCTCTAAAAATCATTTCACAAATCATTTTCTCTAAAATCCGACAAACCAAGCCCACAAGGCTGAAAACCACAGCAAACTTGGCCCACACCAGCCAAAACAGCAAACAAGGCTCTACTAGCCCAAAATCACAAACAAGGCCCTCAATGGCCAAAACTACACACAATGAGTCGGGAAGCCCAATGCTAGGCAATCAACTCTGGCCACAAGTAGCCATGGTGTGCCATCTTGTGTAGGAGCCAACCATCGTCTTGCGATCCTCCCATATGGAGAACCCTCACAGAGCCAACCCCCACCAAGGGAGGCAGTCCTGTCTCTTAGGACGCTGCCAGCTAGGGGCACGTGTCCCACCCACACTGGCCACCATGAGGTACACCTCCTCATGACATCCTCCACATGGTGCTTAGGAGGGAGTGTCATACCTCCATACTCGACAACACCTGAGCCTCAGTGCTCACAGCGACAGTAGAGCATCATACCTCCCTGTCATGTCATAAGACACCTCTACCCGTGGACCACAACTCTAGCCTCAAGTCAATGGTCAAGGAGTCTCATACCTCCAAGACCCGATAATCCATAGCATCAGGTATCTCGACCCCCGACCACAACCAAGGAGACGCATCCGATCACCTAAGAATGTTGTCACATTCCCTAGTCCCAATGACACGATCCCACAGTGTCTTGGCCCGCACACAGAAAATTAGGAAAATCATTTTCCAAAATGGGCCAACTTATCTCTTTGAAAACCATTTTTCAAAACTACTTCATATCTTTGGAAACTTATTCAAAAACCTCGACAAAACAGCACATCAGGTCTCCCACAAGACCACCACTGATGGCCCATGATCCCATCTCAAATGGGCAACACAAATCAATCCGGAAAGCCACTGCATTCAAAATACACTTTACCAGAAAACCATGAAATACCTCCAAAAAGCCTTGCCAGACCCATGCATGTGGACTGCATGTCTAGCTCGTTCCCTAGGTATTTTTGTCTGAACACAAATAGAGCCTAGACCAGGGGCCAGAGCCACTATCAAACCCACACATGTGGTCCATGCAATTGGCCCGCACCCTTAGTTTTCTATCAGATTTCAGACAACTTGAGATACGGGACCCAAAAATCGCCCAAAGTGGGGACCAAGGGCGTGCCGATCAAACAAGCACCAAAAATTTTGAATAAAACATATGTGGTAGACTCTCGAGTCTAGTTCAAATCTGAATAAACAAAACTGAAATCCATTCATCACACAGCAAGATATAAATTCGCAAGCATAGAGGGGTCAAAAGGACCCACACCACAACAACCAACGTAAATACCCATAAATACCACAATAACTTCCCAAAAATTTCAAAACATTAAATTTAGTCTAGATTACATGCATCCTAGGCTATTCTACCATTTCACATGATTTATACTCAATGGAATGGAGGTACGTACCTGAAATGGCCTCCGGTGACCCAACACATAATCTGACCAGCCTCCGACCACCACCGGTGACCATGACCTCCTAGAAAGCCTCCTCAAGCTCCGGAGCTCTAGCCACACCGATGCTCAGCCACATAGAGACTCCGCCTCTCTCACATACTGTCTCTCTCTCTCGCCGATGCACGAAATAGAGGGGGACGAACGGGTGAGATGGGTGGGGAAAAGAAGGAGATGGGGGAAGGAGAGGGGTGAGGAGGAAAGGAAGGAGAGGTGGGGGAGGAAGAGTGTGCGCCTGAGGAGGAGGAGAAGAAAGAAGAAGAAGATGGATGACAAGCAATGGTGGAGCACGGCGTGAGCGAGCTTATAAAGCCATGTGCACGTAGTAGCTGGACGCATGTGCAACTATGCGTCCTAGCCACCGACACCCCGCATGAGCACACTGACCTCACCCACTAGCTCCAAGCACTTTCCAACCACTGGTCGCACCAACCAGCCCTCAAACGCAGGCCCGACATGGACCCACACATGGGCCTACAAGCACAGTACCACAATATACGGTGCCAACCACGTACAGGAACATACAACCAAAAGCTGGCCCACGAGGCTTAAGCCCAAAATCACACAAATGGGCCATAGAATAGTAATACTCGTCCACAAATAAATTCATCAAAATCTAAATAATTACAAATAAATTTACAGGTGTTACATCTATTGATAAAAAATTACAAAATATGCTTGTTGAGTTGTACTAGGAATCTACAATGAGGCAAAGGTTTAGTAGGTCAGCTTGTCCATATGTTCTTAAGTCTCCATCAAATATCACCAACCAATATCAATTGCAGCGTCATGAGCAATACCATTCAGAGCCTCATCATTTGTCCTTGCATTCTGATCCATATGCTCTTGAAGATCTTCAACAACGTGAATTTGATGTGGTTCAAGAGAATGAGGAAAGCAATGCATCAAGGAGGAATGTAAGAGGTGCTACACTATGTAAGGATATATACAGAATGAAGACTGGAGAACGCACTACAATAAATATGAATGAGCATGAGGAATCAGAAAGAAGGGACAAAGTTTAAACGTTTTTTTTGAGAACATTAGCTAGAAATGGATGTATGTTTCCAATTGATGTTGTTGAATGGAAGAAAATTCCAGAAATAAACAAAGAAGATGCCTAGAGTAAAGTCCTTGTTAGAATATTTTTTATTAGTGCTATTTTTTAATAACAAGAATTTCTTTAAGATTATTTACTATTTAAGTGTTACTTGTTAATAACAAGAATTTCTTTAAGATTATTTACTATTCAAATTATTCTAAGATGAATTGCATCATTGTATGTTGGATAAATTTGTCTTAAGATAGGAAGCCAAGGATTGGGTAGTAGCAGATATTGGCAACATATGGAGGAACTGTAAGCACCACTTGAAAGACAAATACCAAGGTGGAGATATACTATTAGAGAAAGTAGATGAAGACCATGTCCAAAGCAGTTAATATAAAAATTTGATTTTATATTGGAAGATGAATGCTTTTAAGGTAGGATTGCAAAGTTTGTTTTTTGAATTATAATTCATAAGCATTAGATATGTAATCATTTGGATTATTGTAGGCAGAAACTTAGTGAAAAAAATATTGAAAATCACCAACATTTGACATCATTACATTGTTCTAGGACAAGTAGTTTTGCTGAGGTTGCACATATGGATGTAAGAATATATTAGTTTGTACGTTTAATATTTTCCTTTGTAGAGTTTATTTTTAAATACTTTTTGTCATGCCTTCCTCCGTAGAAAAGAATAAGAAAAGGAAGATGCCTGTACCTCGAGATGAGTTGTGGATTCAAACACATGCAAATAAGGAAGGCAAACCTCTAAATGACACCTCTACCGTAATTATAGTAAGTTTACTACACATTACAATAGCATATAAAGTTTAGTAAAGTACTTTCACATTATGTTTTTTTATTTTACATTGGAAAAGATATGTGAACTTCAAACTCAAAACCAGAGGGTACACAAAGTGATGTTGCAGCTAAAGATGACATTCCTTTTCATGTTTTTGGGGAAGAGGGACATGGTTGAGTTCATAGTTTAGGAAATGGACCAACTCCATCAAAACTGTTGGGACATGGTCAACGAAGACCATGAATGATCATCCGTTTTTGCGAGACAACCTGTGATGGTACTGGATTTCTCAAGAGCATTTGGGGCAGAGGGGGTAGCAAACATCTTTGCTCCCTATATAAAGAGGTAGTGGTGGATACAGAGAGATACAGAAAAATAGAACAAAAGAACCACCGAAAAACCTTACCCGTTGGAGCCCCAATCTCGACACCGTTCACTCAAGTACTCGTCGTTGTTGCTCCTACAAGTGGTATCAAAGTCAGGTTCCTCTCCCATCGCCTTATGCCACCTGCGTGGTCGTCGTCGTCCTCGCACACGCTTGCCACCCGACATGCCCCCTCCATGCACGATCTCTGTCGATCTGTGCATCCGTCCTAAATGATGGATGATCCTTTGCATTACCGCTGCCGTTCAATCGGCCTGGCTGTCCTCCTTCGCACACTCAATGTCTGTTTCCCCTCGCGCCGTCGTTGCCACCCGACAGGATCCTCCAGGATCGGCCCCTCTACTCCCCTCCTTGCATGTTTCGTTTTTTCTTTCTTTGGTTAGGTCTCAGTGCATTTCATTTTAAACATCTCCTTGTTTGCTTTTCATTTTTTTTATTTACTCGGGAGAGGTAGCATATATGTTATTTGTTAGCACGCCTATCTATAGATACAAGCATATTTTATTTTATGGTCTGTTGTACTTCCTGATATTGGCATCACGTGAATCATTTTTTTTGGTTTGCGTGAATCATTGGTTTGCATGTCATTTAGTTTGGATTTGGCTGTAGCTTTCTTTGCTATATTACTGTTTTTTGTTGATTACACCATCATATTCTGTTACTGCTTGTTATATTATTTAAGAATAATCAAACATATTAACTGTTGATTATCGATCCTCCTTAGTTATTATTCTTAAATGGTTGCTGTATATGTTTTAAAAAGGGGTGATTCTGTTTTATGATTTCATTTACTGGTGCATGCCTATCTTATGTTTCAGTGATTAAAATAAATAAATAATTTAATTAAAATTAAAGGGAACTAAAAGTTTATTGTCATATTTAGAATTTTTTTTTAGTATTCATTTATTTTTGTATAAATCTTATTAGAGTATACATGTTATTTTCTACTGTTCCTATTTAGAGTTTTATTATACTTTGTTTTTTTTTTATATATACATGTAATTAAGAACTTGTTGCAAGATAAGGTATTGTTGGGTAGATTTTAAATTGATAATACATTATATTTATTGTAGAATTGAAAGTATGGCTACCAAGTTGATTACAACTAAATTGGCAAAAATTGAGAAATTGAATGAGGTTGACTATGAGATGTGGCATATGAAAATTAGTTATGCACTAATATATGACAATTTGGAACATGTTATTGAATCCAATCCTCCAGAAATAAATACTGATGCTTCTGAAGCGGAAGTTAAAAAATTAGAAAAATGGAAATTAGAAGATAAGAAAGCTAAGTGTCTTATGTTCATGTTTACGGAAGATAATTTAATAAAGTATTTTGAAACATGCGACACTGCACATACTTTGTGGAATGTCTTGAAGGAGAAGTATGATAAAATAATTGAAATTATCACACAACTTAAAATGCTTGAGAAACAAAATGTAGTGGAGCATGTTAATAATATGATTGTCATGACAAAAGATTTAGCTACTACAGGAACCCCCATACTTGAAAAATTGCAGATAGCAACCATATTAAATAGTTTGTCACATAGTTTTGACATGGTAGCCACATCTCTAAGGTAAACCCCACTTCAACTCATTGAATTGCCAGTTAGATTGGGAACAAAACAAGAAATCATGGTTAGCTAGAAGCATTATGAAACCAATCTTGAAGAAACAAATGCCACTTTTCAGAAGCCCAGGAAAGACATAGACTAGAATAGAAGAACTGGACCAAATAGGACATAGTTGAAGAGTCGGTCATAGCCTGATAAACCATGTGGATCTTACTATCTATGTGGTCGATTTGGTCATTATAGATCAAATTGTCCAAACAGAAATGGAAATAAAGGCAAGAACTAGGAACAAAATTCAAAGATTAAAAAAGTGTTTGTTGGCGTGGTAAAGTGTAATAATGTTGTAATTCCTAGTTCCAACGATTGGTGGGTGGATTCAAGAGCCACTTGGCACATCTCTAAAACCAAGAAGGGATTAGAATCCTTTAAAGAATATAGTCCTGGGGAATAACGCATCTATATGGGTAATAATACTTATTTAGATGTGGAAGGTATTGGTACCTATCGTTTGGATCTGGGAAATAACATTATGGTATTAAAGGACGTCCTCTATGCATCTAGCATGAGGCAGAATCTTATCTCCATAGGCAATTTAATAAACAATGGACTGGAAGTGCGTTTTTACAATAAATGTGTGTCCATTGGGAAAGATAAAAAGGTTTTTGCTATGGGTTTTTATGTACTGGAACATGATTTGTTTCACATTTCTATAATCAATAATGAGATAAATAATATTGATGTGGCTTATGGTTATTCCTTGTGTTATTTATCAGAATGTGAATTGTGGCATTTGAGATTGGTGCATGTTAATAAATCTAAAATGAAACAATTGATAAAATAAACATGTTGCCTGATATTAAAGACATGGAATTAAAAAAATGACAACATTATTTAATTGGAAAAATGACTAAAAAGCCTTTTGAAAAAGGACATAGATCGAATGAGTTATTGGACTAAATTCATTCTGATGTGTGTAGTTCACTTAGTGTTAAAACATATAATCATAAGGAATATTTTGTGACTTTCATAGATGATTTTTCTAGACATGCTTATGTATATTTAATTTCTCATAAAAGTGAGGTATTAACATGTTTTAAGAAATATAAGATAGAAGTAGAAAAACAACTTGGAAGGAACATTAAGGTGTTAAGGTTAGATAGAGGTGGAGAATATAATTCAAAAGAATTTGAACTATATTGTGAAATGCATGGAATTAAAAGATATACAACAATGTCTTATACATCACAACAAAATGGTGTAGCAAAAAAGAAAAATAGAACTCTCATGAATTCTATTAAATGCTTGCTTTCACATTCAAGTCTTTCCAAAAGTTTTTGGGGAGAAGCTTTGCTTACAGCAAATCATGTGTTTGAATAGAATACTCACTAAATTTGTACCTAGGACACCTTATGAGTTATGGACTGGAACAAAACCTAATTTGCATTATTTAAGGAAATGCGGATCTATAGCCCATGTACTTATTCTTGAACAGTTAAGGGATAAGTTAGAATCTAAAACACTTAAATGCAGATTTATAAGCTATTGTGAGAATTCTATTGGTTATAAATTTTACCATAAAGAAAAAGGAATCATTGAATATAGAGATGCTACCTTCCTAGAAATTTTGAAAGAAGAGGAACAAAATAATGATAAGGAACCTCTACAGATAATAGGAGATGATTATTTCAATGATATCCTAGAAGAAGACCGTGGAAATGAAGGGAAATGTCAACCTATTATGGAAAATATAAATGAACCCATAGAAATTGTAGGTGAAGATCAACATGTTCAGCCTAACATGGAAAATCAAAATGAACTCATACAAGAAAATAAACATTAGCAAGCTCATGTTAGAAATAAAAGAATTAGAGTTCAACCCTCATGGATGGATGAATATCATTTGTATTCTTGTGAGCCTTCATGCTTATTAGTTGATATAGAAGAGAAAAATCACATGGAACCCATGTTATACAAAGTTGTGATTGAATCACATGATAAAGATTTATGGCTTCAAGCCATGGATGATGAAATTAATTCCATGAAAAGGAATAAGGCTTGGGAATTGTATGACTTACCTAAAGATAGAAAGGCTATAGGACGTAAATGGATGTTCAAAAAGAAATTAAAGGTTGATGGGTCTATTGATAAATATAAGGCCCGTTTAGTTGCCAAGGGCATTACACAAAAGCCTAGAATTGATTTTCAGGAGACTTGCTCTCCTATGGCTAAGTTCTCTTTAATAAGAATGATATTGGCTATAGTAGTACACTTGGATTTGGAATTACATCAAATGGATGTAAAGGCTGCTTTTCTGAATGAAGATTTGCAGGAAGATATTTATATGTATTAACCTGAAGGAATTCAGGTGGAAAACAATAAAGTATGTAAATTAAACAAGTCAATATATGGTTTGAAACAACCATCAAGATAGTGGTATCTTAGATTCTACGATGTAATTGTCAATATGGGATTTGTTTCAAATATATTGGATAATTGTGTATATGTCATGGAAAGTGGGAGCAAATTTGTAATATTATCCTTGTATATGGATGATATTTTGCTTGTCAAAAATGACATTAACTTGTTAAATAAAATTAAAAAAGAACTTAGCTTGAAATTTGAAATGAAGGACATGGGGAAGCATCTTATGTTCTTGGAATACATATCCTTAGAGATCGGAAGTCTAAAATATTGAGTTTAAGTCGAGAGATGTACCTACGTACTATACTTAAAAAGCTTGGAATACAAAATAGCACATCGGCACCAATGTCATATGTGTATGGGAAAAGATTAAGCAAGGACCAATGTCCTGGAAAGGGGAAACAACATTTGAAAGTACCATATGCCTAAGCGGTTGGAAGTTTGATGTATGCAATGTTGTATACTAGATCGGACTTGGCATATTCTGTAAGTTTGGTAAGTAGGTACCAAAGCAATTCCGGAACGACATATTGAGAAGTTATTAAAAGAATAATGAAATATATAAAAGGAACATTGCACCACAAACTTACATATCAAGTGGAAGAGCTTGAAGTGCTTGGTTATACTGATGCAGATTTCGGTGGTGACAAAGATGATGGAAAGTCCACTTTGGGACACTTGTTCATCTTTGGAGGTGGTGTTATATCTTGGGGCAATAAAAAGCAAGGATGTGTAGCTAAATACACACAGTAAGCTGAATATGTTGCCTATAGTACAACCACCACACATGCTATTTGGATAAAAAGGTTTTTGAATGATTTAAACCTTAATTTGATAAGTGGTCCAATAGATATATATTGTGACATCAAAGCTGCAATCAGTCTTATAAATAGTGGTGCTAATAGTTCAAAAGAAAACATATTGAAATACAATATCATTGTATTCGTGATATTGTGGAAAAAGGGAAATAAAAGTAAGTTATATTCCCACAAATGATATGATTGTTGATCCTTTAACTAAAGGAATTCCAGTGGAAAAATTCATCAAGTTTGTTAGCTTGATGGGATTAAGGAATATATCTATAGACAATGGACATAAAACACATTCTCACGAATAGTGGAAGTGGAAATTCATACATTCTAAGAAGAGTGGAAGTATGTAGAAATTCTTGGTCTTCGTGACCAAGTGAGAGATGTTGGGACATGGTCAACGAAAACCATGAACGGTCATCCATTTCTTGTGAAATGGCCAGTGATGGTGTTGGATTTCTCGGGAACGTTTGGGGCGAAGGGGGTAACAAGTTTCTTTGCTCCCTATATAAAGAGGTGGTGGTGGATGCAGAGAGATACAGAAAAAACAAAACAAAAGAACATTAGAAAACCTTACCTGCTGGAGCCCCAATCTCGACATCACTCCCTCAAGTACTCGTCACTGTTGCTCCTACAAGTGGTATAAGAGCTACCATCCGCTCCCACCGCCTTACGCCGCTTACACGGTCGTTGTCGCCCTTGCACATGCTTGCCGCCTAGCGTCCCCCTTCGTGCACGATCTCCGTTGATCTGTGCAGAAACTATGGGGTCCAAAAGCTAGACGTGCTTTCAAATTCTATGTTGATATCTAAAAATCAAAGGCTAGCTAAGGAAATGGATGAAATGAGATTTAAAGTTTCTGAATTGGAAGAAAAAATATTATAAATTTCTAAAATGGGAAAAAAATGAATTACATGTTGGAGAAAATTAGCAGGCAATAGGTATTAGTTACTTAAATTTATATAGGCTATATTATTTGTAGAAATATTATATGCTAGTACTTTCTTCATTTTTTTTAGAATCCAACACTTAAGCTTAAACAACAATGTATTGTAGGAATCTTTATCAGAAACATCTTCAAATGGGAGTCATGTGGATTCGTCTCCTAAGGTGATTCTCTTTTGCATATTTAATGATTGTAATTCTTATAATTTTTTATTATTTATAATATGGAGTTTACTACAGATACTTCATGTGGAGGCGCTTACGAACATAAATACATCTAAGTCACATTGTCTTCCAACTAGGGCACATGAGGTAGGATCCATTTTTGTATTAAATTTTTCAAAATTCAAACATAATATATCCATGCATGTTATGAGATTATGGGAGTTGACTATAGGGAAATGATATGGAGGTTCCTCCTTATAATAACACATCTTGTTTACGTCCTTTGCATAAGAGTTGTGAGGTAGGTTGCAATTCTTTCTATTAAAACATACTTCATATATAAATATTTATATACATAAAGTTGTTATGTTCTAAGTGAAAGTTGAGTAATATAATCAATGTTGAAAGCCATTAAGAGAAAACCTACCAATGATCTAATTAATATAACACAGAAATGAGTTCAACCTCCAAATGATAGAATGGTAATATTCCAAGAATTAACATTTGAATTGCCATGTTATGTGGATTCAAGTGATAATTTTTGTTTCATAAATGTAGTTGCAATGCATACCATGCAAGTTATCCTATCCAAGCAAAGGTGTAGTAGTAATGGGTTTTCTTTTAAGTGGGAATCCAAATGAAGTTGTCAGTGGATGTCCATTAGTAGTTGGACGATGTGAAGCAACTATTAAATCCTTTATCGACTCGTCTACTCCTTTGTTCAGCCCATATGGGCATATGCAAACCATAGGTGTGTAGCTTCATATTACGTGGCATGGGTTCATGATTATGTAAGTATATTTAATTTGTCTTATACGATAGAGTTGTTAATGACTTTCTATGACTCCTGAGCCTGATTGTCCATTTTAATTTTAAACCATGTAATTATTGTAATATTGTATAAATGGTTTATTAATGGATAATCTATTGTTTCTTATGATTGTGAAGCTTTGGTTGGCTTACTGTGCACTTGGCTGTGATTTAGGACCAATGTGGAGTCCAGTTTGAGGATGCACAGTCGCCTCGATTTGCATGCCTGTCCTTTCTTCTTTTTCTTTCCTTCTTTTTCTCACACACACACTCTCTCTCTCACTCTTTCACGAGCCCTCACCATCCCCATCTTCTTCTTCCCCTTTCGCCGACCCGTGCCACCAGTGACACTAGCCCGTGTTACCCCGTCCCTTCCGACGGGATGGGCAGCCGACACGACGCGAGGAGGAGAGGGAGATATAAAGGGAAGGAGGCTCCAAGTGAAGGAGGGAATAGAGAAAGGCGGACGAACCGAGGAGCCAGAGGAAAAGAAGGAAGGATTGAGCTGTGTGTGCTGCCATCGTGGGTCACTAAGGCTGTGTCGGGGTGTGGGGAGGACGTTGGGTGTGCTACCTGAGGTACGCGACCCTCCTCCTCTCTCGTTTCCATGTTTCCAGTTCAACATGTTAAATGCATGAAAATGAGAATAAATGCATGTAAAATTGTAGAAAAACCGTAGAATGGATGGAAATGTGATAAATAGCATGAACATGTAAGAATCATGCTGTTAGAATAGAATTTTGTGGATTTGTATGGATTTTAGGGATGTATGCTGCAGTAATTTCATACAAGCTTCATTCCTTTATGATTTTCGTGTGAATTGCATAGTGAATGGATTGACGAATGGTTTGAAGGGTTTTGAAGTAGACTCAAGGATCTACACCCCATGATTTAGTTGTGTTTTATGAAGCATGTTTAAAAGGTCCGCCAGAGGCTCCCACTTCCGACGAACGAATGGTTGCTGGCAGGGGCCGTGTACAGAGCACGGGAGATTCGGCATACTGAATCCCAGTCAGTTTATATAGGGGTGCTTCGTTTTGGTAGACCGAAGACCTTTGGTCGACCGAAAATAGGGGTTTCGGTATACCAAAGGTATTCAGTATATCGAACCAGTGATTTTCGGTATACCAAATTTGAATTTGGTCTGTCGATTTCATCCCCTGACCTATATGGATAAATGGGCATAAATGATGGAAATAAAAGGTTTTAAATGAACAGTGAGCATGCGTTAATGGTGTTTTCCCCATGTAAATGGCATGTAGGAATGTGGAACCCAAATAAGTAAATTTGGGAATGGTTTTGGTTTTGAGACCCAAAAAACAAAAAGAATAAAGTGATTGAATGGGTGGTTTTTGAGTAATTTTGGGCATGAGACCCAATTTATGATTTTAAAGCATGGTTTTTCATGAATTGAGTTGGGACCCTAGAAGAGGGTCAGGTGTTGCATGGGAACATATTCCTGCAACCAAGAGAATGAAATGGAAATGGTTTTGAAAAGGAAAACTTAAAGAGTTTTGAAAATATAACACTAATAATGTGTTAAGGAACCATGGGAGTTGGTGTCGACAATGTGGTAGGAGTATGAGACACTACTGAAACCAATTGTCAATACGACTGTCGTTGGCGAGCTTGAGAAGGTGTAGATTGAGCCTAGGTTATTGAACCTAGTTGCTCGGGTCACCGAGCTCGTGACGGTGTAGACTGGGCTTAGTGTATGAGACCTAGGTGTTTGGGTCACCGACGGTGTAGGCTGAGCCTAGGTTATTGAACCTAGTTGTTCGGGTCACCGATGGGACGTTAGATAAAGACGTATCCCCGTGCTTATGAAATGAAATTATGGCTAGTTAACCTGGGCAGTGTCACCCCACACGGGGAATTTCACCATGGTAGTGCAGTGAGATAGGGGAAATGGTGTCCTTACCTACTACCTGTGTGCCTGGTTACCGCTGATCAAGGTAACATCAATAAAGAAAAGTGGAAATGAATAAGAAAAGGGTGTGTGGTTTTGTGAAAAATGAAAAGAAATGTGGTTTGACTAGGATTGGACTTATGAATGGTCCAAAAATCCTAGAATAAAGTAAGAATTGTGTTTTAACCAGTTCCTAGCTAGTATTTATGATTTTGGTTTCGAGCCCAAGAGGCATTGTGTTTTAGGCTGGATCTGGTCGAAAATGCAGTTTCTCAAGATATGAGTTTTGAAAGTGGTTTTGGTCTTGGGATGAAATCCCAAGCAATAAAAAGAAAGATGAGTTTTGAGAAAGGATTGGAAAAAATATGGTTTTGGAATAAATTTCCAAATGTTTTAAAAAAGGAAAAGAAAAGATGAGCTTTGAAAAGAGTATGGATTTTGATCAAATTCCCAAGTGATTTCAAAAAAGAAAAAGAAATGATGTTTTCAAACTGGATTTTCAAAAGGAAAATCAAGTTTTATAAACTAAAAGCTGTGTTTTTAGTAATTTTGTTGGATTTTGTTGTTTTTGCATTTGGGGTGCGTACTGAGTGACCTAGACGTCACCCACGTGTGCTTTGCTTGGTTTATAGGTGTAGGTCGTATACAGTCGAGTTCCTACGTCGGAGTCGAAGCTTCTAGCCACACATCATTTCCTGAAGGTGAGCCTTAGTTACAGTTATTTAATTTTACGATAATTAGTGTAATTTTTCTTATGATACTGTGATTAGGGTAGTGTGCCCGAATATCAGAGCTAAGGTTACACCTAGTGCACCGGCTTGGTGATGTCCGATCTAGTGGCTCCCTAGGACTGCACAATAGAGAGTCATGCACCTAAATTTTTGGTTGTTGTGTTTTGTTATGTTATGTTAGCAGGAAGATGTCTCGCCGAGGCCACGGTCGTGGCAAGGGGCCTGTGCCCGACTCCGAGATGAGAGAGGGTAGTGCATGGAGGGGTATGAGACGAGAGTTTAGCAAGATGATGCGGGGTTTCACCCAGTCCTTCGGTAGTAGTAGCAGGGATGAGGCGAAGGGAGACCCGTGGATCAAGCAGTTCCGCTAGCTGGGTGGGCCGACCTTTGATGGGTGCGGCACACCCGAGGAGTGTGAGGCTTGGTTCCTAGAGGTGGAGAAGGTCCTAGAAGGGATCGAGTGTCCAACGGAGAAGTGGGTCCAGATTGCAGCATTCCAGCTTAAGGGCACTGCAGATTAATGGTGGAGGACAGTGCACCGCACCAAATTCCCAAATGCAGACCTACTGATGATCTCTTGGGAGGAGTTCCGAGAGGCATTCTATGAGTGGATTTTTCCTAAGCATAAGAGGGATAAGCTGGACCAAGAATTCAGGAACCTGAAGTAGGGGAGCCAAACTGTGCCAGAATATGAGTCGTCCTTCCTTTGGCTGGAGTAGTTCTCTCAGGCTGTGGTTATCGAGAAGAACAGAGCCAGGAAGTTCGTGGAAGGACTGAATCCTGTGCTGAGATCCAGAGTAATTGGCTTCAGATGCCAGACTTTAGCGGATGCTGTTGAGCTTGCAAGCCACTATGAGGATGATTGTAGGCTATTCCAGGAAGAGTATCCTAAAAAGGAAAAGGGGAGAAAGTCTATCTCTCGACCCTCTGTTTCTCGATTGTCAGTGATTGGAGCGCCAAGTTCTGGGAGTTCTAGTTTCTTTGGGAAGAAGCAGAAGCAACGGCCTACATTTGGTAGAGAAGAGAGTGTGAGTCTCAACCATGCAGGATCCAATAGCAGCCCATAGGTGGGACCATGCCATGACTGTGGCAAGAAGGGGCATGTAGCAGCATAGTGTTGGCGCAGGCAGAGGAACTTGGATAGTGTAGTATGCTACAACTGTGGGAGTTTGGGCATTACCAGAAGGATTGTCCCAATCAGCTGAAGCCAGTAGGGGATGCGCCATGTTAGCCTACCATGGAGAGAGTGCTCTCCATTGTTGCCCCTGATGTTGGTCCATCTGGAGATGTGGTAGAAGGTGAGAACTAGTACGGTTGTATGAGTTAAGTCTTGTCCTGTAATAATAGATCCTATCTGTTATCAACCCTATCTTTTATTATGATTATGATTATAGTTTTGGTGTGTTGATGATAGGATCTTTTCTTGTGGCTGATCGAATGGCCCGAGTCTTGTTTGACTTTGGGAGTTCATTCTCTTTTGTCTTCGAGTCATTTGCTTCTGAGATCAAGACCAGGCTAGCTAGACTGGCATTCCACCTAGATGTGGTCACTCCATTGGGAGAACGCAGTCTAGCGTGGAGGTGTTTGAGACCAGTTGGTATTCAGCTGGGGGACAAGAATTTTCAAGCTAGTTTGATTCTAATGGACATGCAGGATTACGATGTTATCCTAGGAATGGACTGGCTGGCACAACATTCAGCCGTGATAGATTGTGCCAAGAGAAGAGTTCTAGTAGAGTGTCCAGGCCAAGGCTGGTGTATGGTACAAGGCACCAGACCAGGTGAGCCTAGAAAAGCGATTTCTGCACTCAAGGCCTATCATCATCTGGCAAGAGGTAGTGTGGGATATTTGGCCTGTGTGACAGTTTCTACTTCGCCTGTGGTCGAGTTTCAGGACATACTGGTGGTGCGAGAATATCCTAATGTTTTTCTAGAGGAATTGCCTAGAATGCCACCACACAGGGAAGTGGAGTTTGTGATCGATTTGGTGCTGGGATCAGGTTCAATTTCCAAGGCTCCGTACAGGATGGCACCTGTTGAATTAAAGGAGCTTCAGAATCAGTTGCAGGAACTAATGGATAAGGGATTCATTCGTCCTAGTGTTTCACCTTGGGGAGCACCAGTTCTGTTTGTTAAGAAGAAGGATGGTTCACTTCGACTTTGTATAGACTACCAGATGTTGAATCAGATCACTGTAAAGAACAAGTATCCATTGCTTAGGATCGACGATTTGTTCGACCAGTTGCAGGGAGCATCGATGTTTTCCAAGATAGACTTAAGATCTGGATACAATCAGTTGAGGATTAGTGAGCCAGATGTGCAGAAGATAGCCTTGCGCACCTATTATGGACATTATGAGGTTTTAGTTATGCCATTTGGGTTGACAAATGCTCCGACTGCTCTTATGGACCTGATGAATATGGTGTTTAGGCCCTATTTAGATCAGTTTGTGGTCATCTTTGTGGATGACGTTTTGGTGTATTCTCCGAATGTTCAGACCCACCAGAGGCATTCGTACTGGAGATGCTAAGGCAGCATCAGCTTTATCCCAAGTTCTCCAAGTGCAAGTTTTAGCTAGAGGAAGTATCCTTCAATGGTCATATCATTTCAAGGGAAGGCATTAAGGTAGATCCAGCCAAAGTTGAGGCTGTGAGCAATTGGGTTAGACCGAAGACGGTAACTGAGATTAGATGTTTTCTCGGCCTAGCAGGATATTATAGGAGATTTATCCAAGATTTCTCCAAGATTGTTGCACCGTTAACCAGATTGACTAGAATGGAAGTGCACTTTGCCTGGGATTGGTAGTGCGAGGAGAGCTTCAATGAGTTGTAGGCTCGTCTGGTATCAACCCTAGTCTTGACGTTACCCTTTGGGAGTGATGGTTTCACAGTCTATAGTGATGCCAGTGGTACTGGTTTGGGGTGTGTGTTGATGCATCATGGTAGGGTGGTGCTGTATGCCTCGCGCCAATTGAAAGATCATGAGAAGAATTATTCCACCCATGATTCAGAGATAGCAGCGGTTGTATTCACCTTGAAGAGTTGGAGGCATTATTTATATGGCGAGCAGTTTGAAGTGTACACAGATCATAAGAGTCTAAAGTACATCTTTACTCAAAAGGATTTGAACCTGAGACAGAGGCTCTAGGTGGAGTACATTAAGGATTATGATTTCAGTTTGTTGTACCACTTGGGGAAAGCAAATGTAGTTGCAGATGCTCTGAGCAGGCGCACTCATGTCTTGGCTAGTCTGATGATTCGTGAATGGAAATTGTTAGAGGGACTAGTGGAGTGCAGGCCTCAGAGACAGTCTCAGGGAACTGCCCGAGTGATGTTGGCCAATTTGTCTATTCGTTCGAGGATGATCGAGGCGATTGTCACAACTCAGCAGTATGATTCTTTTGTGTCAGATATCTAAAGGTAGCTGGAGGTTGGTAATGCCCTTCACGTCTCAGTTGGGGTAGATGGTGGGTTGAGGTACGATCTGGGATTATATGTGCCTCAAATAGAGGAAATCAAGAATAGTGTACTGGACGAAGCTCACCGCTCAAGATACACTATCCATCTAGGAAGCACCAAGATGTATAAAAACCTGAAAAGGAATTTCTGGTGGCCTGGGATGAAGAGAGAGATTGCTGAGTATGTGGCGTAGTGTGCAACCTGCCAGATGGTGAAAATAGAGCACCAGAAGCTCGGAGGGACTTTACAGCCTCTAGATGTCCTTGTATGGAAATGGAAAAATGTATCGATGGACTTTGTGATGGGTTTGCGACGAACCCGAAGAAAGAATGATACAGTTTGGGTGATAGTGGATCGCCTTACAAAATTGGCACATTTCTTGCCAATAAGGGTGAATCTTCCTTTAGCAAAGCTGGCAGAGTTGTATGTGGCTGAGATTGTGAGATTGCATGGTGTCCCAGTGTTTATTGTGTCCGACCAAGACATGAGGTTTATATCAAGATTCTAGGGAGCTCTACAAGAGGCTTTTGCCATAGTGCTGAACTTTAGCACTGCCTTTCACCCCTAGACGAATGGCCAGACAAAGAAGACCAACCAGACACTGGAGGACATGCTAAGGGCTTGCACTTTGGACTTTAGTGGTAGCTGAGAGGATCACTTACCTCTAATCGAGTTTGCATATAACAATAATTACCATGCCAATATTGGTATGGCACCATATGAGGCATTGTATGGCTTTGTATTCCTAAACGTGTCACCAAACAAGGGTGTGAAGTGGTTCAGTAAGAGAAGCAAGTTGAGCCCAAGATACATCGGACCGTATCAGATTACTAAGAGGGTTGGTGAGGTGGCAAACAGACTAGATCTACCTCTAGAGTTGACTGGTATGCACAACACCTTTCATGTATCTATGTTGAGGAAGTGTTTGGTCGATGCATCCCAGGTGATACCAGTGCAGCCAGAGGAGCTACGGGAGGACCTGTCTATGGTTGAGAACATAGTTCAGATACTAGACAGAAAAGAACAAGTCCTTAAGAACAAAGTGATTCCATTGGTGTTAGTTTAGTGGCAACACCATGGTACAGATGAGGCTACCTGGGAGCACAAGGTGGATATCCAGAGACAGTACCCCTACTTATTTTATTAGAGTTGAATTTCGAGGACGAAATTTTTCTAAAGGGGGTAGGATATGACACATGGGCCTGATTGTCCATTTTAATTGTAAACTATGTAATTATTGTAATATTATATAAATGGTTTATTAATGGATAATCAATTGTTTCTTGTAATTGTGAAGATTTGGTTGGCTTAGGTGCACCTGGTTGTGATTTGGGACCACTGTAGAGTCCAATTTGAGGATGCACAGTCGCTTCGATTTGCGTGCCTATCCTTTTCTTCATTTTCTTTCCTTCTTTTTCTCACTCACTATTTCACGAGCCCTCACCATCCCCATCTTCTTCTTCCCCTTTCCCCGACCCATGCCACCAGTGACACCGGCCCATGTCACCCCGTCCCTTCCGACAGGATGGGCTGCCGACATGACGCGAGGAGGAGAGGGAGATATAAAGGGAAGGAGGCATTGAGTGAAGGAGGGAATAAAGAAAGGAGGAGGAACCAAGGATCCAAAGGAAGAGAAGGAAAGATTGAGCCATGTGCACCGCCGCCGTGGGTCACCAGGGCTGCGTCGGGGTGTGGGGAGGATGCCGAGTGTGCTACCTAAGGTATGCGACCCTCTTGCTCTCTCATTTCCATGTTTTCAGTTCAACATGTTAAATGCATGAAAATGAGAATAAATGCATGTAAAATTGTAGAAAGATCATAGAATGGATGGAAATGTGATAAATAGCATGAAAATGTTGGAATCATGCAGTTACGATGGAATTTGGTAGATTTGTATGGATTTTAGGGATGTATGCTACAGTAGTTTCATATGAGCTTCATTCCTTTATGATTTTCGTGTGAATTGCATAGTGACTGGATTGACGAATGGTTTGAGGGGTTTTGAAGTAGACTCAAGGATCTACACCCCATGATTTAGTTGTGTTTTATGATGCATGTTTGAGGAGTCTGCTAGAGGCTCCCACTTCCGGGAAGGAATTGTTGCTGACAGGGGCTGTGTACAGAACACGGGAGATTCGGCATGCCGAACTGGGTTTGACATACCGAATCCCTATCAGTTTGTACAAGGGCTCCTCATTTCGGTAGACTGAAGACCTTCGATCGACCGAAATAGGGGATTTTGATATACCAACTAATGATTTTCGATATACCGAATTTAAATTCGATCTGCCGATTTCATCCCGTAGCCCATATGAATAAATGGGCATAAATGATGGAAATAAAAGGTTTTAAATGACAGTGAGCATGTGCTAATAGTGTTTTCCCCATGTAAATGGCATGGAGGACTGTGTAACCCAAATAAGTAAATTTGGGAATGGTTTTGGGTTTGAGACCCAAAACAAAAAAGAATAAAGTGATTGAATGGGTGGTTTTTGAGTAATTTTTGGCATGAGACCCAATTTATGATTTTAAAGCATGGTTTTTCATGAATTGAGTTGGGACCCTAGAAGAGGGTTAGGTGTTGCATGGGAACAGATTCCTGCAACCAAGAGAATGAAATGGAAATGGTTTTGAAAAGGAAAACTTAAAGAGTTTTGAAAATATAACACTAATAATGTGTTAAGGAACCATGGGAGTTGGTGTCGACAATGTGGTAGGAGTATGAGACACCAATGAAACCAATTGTTAGATACGACTGTCGTTGTCGAACTTGAGACGGTGTAGACTGAGCCTAGGTTATTGAACCTAGTTGTTTGGGTCACCGAGTTCATGACGGTGTAGGCTGGGACTAGGTGTATGAGACCTAAGTGTCCAGGTCACGGACAGTGTAGGCTTAGCCTAGGTTATTGAATGTAGCTGTTCGAGTCACCGATGGGACATCAGATAAAGATGTATCCCCA
The DNA here is from genome assembly GCA_024699735.1 of Posidonia australis. Taxonomy (NCBI): domain Eukaryota; kingdom Viridiplantae; phylum Streptophyta; class Magnoliopsida; order Alismatales; family Posidoniaceae; genus Posidonia; species Posidonia australis. The sequence continues at coordinate 6,462 of JAMKQA010006347.1, read as the reverse complement.
TACTTATGAAATGAAATTAAGGCTAGTTAGTCAGGGTAGTGTGATCCCGCACAGGGAATTTCACCATGGTAGTGCAGGGAGGTAGGGGAAATGGTGTCCTCACCTACTGCTTGTGTGCTTGGTTACCCCTAATCACGGTAACATCAATAAAGGAAAGTGGAAATGAATAAGAAAAGGGTGTTCGGTTTTGTGAAAAATGAAAAAAAATGTGGTTTGGCTAGGATTGGACTTATGAATTGTCCTAAAATCCTAGAATAAAATAAGAATTGTGTTTTAACCAGTTCCTAGCAAGTATTTATGATTTTGGTTTTGAGGCCAAGAGGCATTGGGTGTTGACACAGCACCTGGTCTAGTCGATTGGCAGGAAACGTATGTCGGGTCAGGGAATTTCGGTTGACTGATCCCTTTTCAGTCTGCCAAATTGGTTCCTTGAGTCCTGGTTCAGTCGACCATTTTGGTTCAATTTGCCAAATTAGACATGGACCCTTGCACTTGGCTATTTGTGGTGTGGATTAATATATATATATATATATATATGTGTGTGTGTGTGTGTGTGTGTGTGTGTGTGTTAATCTTGGAGAAATAAACATAATGGCATAAGTGGTTAGGATAACCATTAGAATGATTGAAGGGTTTGCCTAAAATGAATTAGCAAGAGATCATTTAGGATATAGGTAGAGTAAAAGATGAAATGATTAAGAAATAATTGGCCTTCCTCGGATGGTTTAGACAGGACTTTAGGTATCATGATAGCATCCCTAGGTCTAGGACTTGTGTGGTTTTGTGTGTGGTGCGCTGAATAGAGTATTTAGTGGCACTATTTTGGGTGTTTGAGCCGATTTGCTTGTGCTCCTAAGGGACACCAGCTACTAGGTGTCTTACATTTGAGCGCTGTGGATGGATTTTGTTGGGGTTGATGTCAAATCATCGAGGTGTCCACTAACTTCGATGATCCTTGTGATTCCCCCTTGTCGATTCACTTTCGCCAGTTCACAAGGCACGTTGGGGAGATTACAGGAGTTGTGATAATGCAGGTTCTTGGTTCACTAGGTCAGTGCGGAATGTTGCCCAGTGGCATCCTCGTGCGTATGTAGTATGTCCTTTCCTTCAAAACAAATAAAAAAAAGATTCTGGATTAGACCTAGGTGTAGTAAACAATGTTAGAAGAATAAATAATAACATGAACAAACTAAATTCTAACCAGGAGGTTGTCCCCGCATGCATATGCCATAGGATATATTAATGAATGCAAAGGATTATATGAATAAAAATGAGTAATTGGAAGAAATACTCCCTTCACCCTCATATGCTTTGGAGTGGATGAGGAAGTAGAGGCTGGTTTACAAAGCTCTAGAGGTGCGGTTTGGCTTGGATAGAATAATCTTTAGTGGATCTAAGACTTGACAAGAGGATTAGACATGGAGAAGGGGCAGGAGGCTTTCTCTCTCTTAGGATCTCTCTCTCTCAAGCTCTCTAGGATTTCTAATGGCTCCACTGAAATTTTAATGTGCCTCCTTAGGGTTTAGAATATACCTCCCCTTGGGTTGACGATCTAAGGGGTCTATTTATAGAGTTTGGGGACTGGAGATCTCGTCAAAGATGAGATATAGATCAAGGGCCAGGATTAAATTCATAAAATATGGCAAAAAATCTCCTTTTGGGTCTAGTCTCCTGTAGGACAAGTAACAAAATTATTTAGTCACCGCTTAAAGAGGCTACTAGGCGATCGACCCCGGATTCCATGCATGCGGTGAATCGGTAGCTAGTTGGCATGAAATCTGTCACGTAAGCTAGTCGTCGGTGCATGTGGCACTAAGAGACTAAAAAGGAATATTTTGCAAAAAATTATGATAAGAAAATATCCATTACGAATCTATTATCAAATATTAACTAAATCAAATTTGAAAAATCATACTCATAATTGAAGATATTTTAAATTAATTTCCAAATTCAAGATTCACTTAAAATGTTAAGTAAATTTGATTTGCAAATCAAATCTTTAATAATTATGAAAAAAATCAAAGATGTGTTTGATTTAAAATAGATTGACAATCAATTGGATTTGGATTTTATCTTTATTTTTTAGCATTATCATGAATTAAATATAAGCTATAACATTAAAATGTTATAACTTATCATAAAATTTCATTTTTGGTAAAAAAATAAAGATAAGTGATCTTAATTATCAAGTCATTAGAATTTCAATAATTTTCTGGAATTATTTGGCATTTACAATGATTTATATGATAAGCACATATTATTTAAATGTTGGAAAATTATAGAAATTATAATAATTATGGGAAAATTCATGATAATATTTATAAATATCCCATATGTCATATTAGGGCCCAGGATGACAAAATTTATGTGGGAGAAGACCCAGGATTATAGTTGCCTAATGAATAGATGCTTGAAAAACTTGAAGTGGCGATGAGTCTTGCTGCCTATCAGATAGGCAATATCCCAGTCTTTTACAGTTTATCCCCTTGCCTTTTATCTTATTCCATAGAGATGCAATAAAACTCGGAAAAACACAAAAATTCCATTAGAAAATCTGGAAGATTAGTTAAATCTCCTTAGCCATGTGATCTGAGGCGCCTCAAGGGTTCCTATCCTATGTGAAATCTAGGAAATGCGAAAATGGGATATCTACAAATGCCCCTCCTTAGAGTTGATCTTGGAACAAGATTAGCTCCAAGATATGAAGGATATCCCCATTGAGTATTTCTTGAAATAAGGAGCTCACTCTCAAACAATCCGCCACAGATTCCAAAAATAAGTCTACACCTATTGGTTTCGGAACATGGTCGCAGAGCCAAAAGGTGAGAAGATGAATTGACTTGGTTTAGGGACATGGTCGCACAGCTGAATGGTTCAATTAACTAAAGGATTAGTGTCAAGTTAATGGCTTAGGCATGGAGGGGTCAAGCCAAGACTATATATCGTAGCCAATGTCGAGACTTGTCAACCATGTAGAGTGACACTTCAATGGGGCAGAAACTAAGATGGCTGTGGGATAATTACCCGATTGCCGGTCGAAATGAAAAGGGAAACTAAAGATGCCATCATATTGAAGGCTCAGGCATGGAGGGGTCAAGTCGGGGCTATATGTCACAGGTAGTGTTGAGACCATGTCAACCATGTAGAGTGACACTTTAACTGGGAAGAAACAAAGGTGACTGTGGGGAAATTACCCGATTGCCAGTCGAAAAGAAAAAGCTAATTAAAAGCTATAAATGATTGTGGCTTCTTGTTTGAGAGCTTGCTCGGATTGGAATATTTAAATAGGATAGGTTGGGACTTGAATAAGGGCTTTAGGAGGATCACACGTTCTAAGGGTTTCTAACACACTTGAAGAACATTACTCCGTCAACGCTCCACTTCCAATGCATGAGTCCTAAATGCATGGATGCATGATTCAAGCAAACAATATGCAAATGCAAGGTCAATCATTCAATATGCAATGAATGGTCCATATTGCTGGTTAGATCAGTGGAGTATGGGTGGTCCCTAGCCATATAGACATATGCAAGATGCATGATGTAATTCATTGTGGTCATGTGTTTTCCATCTTTGAGTGTGACCAGCACTCTCAGGAAAAGACTGTCATCCCACAACTTGACTTGGTAAGTAAAGAAGTTCTATGAATAAAGAACTGGGTATGGGATTGAATCCTTCCTTTGCTAAACTGGGGTTTTGCCTCTTAGTTAGAGCAATGTGTCTTCATACATGATTGGGACTCCAAAGGCGGGAGTTCGTTCTCGGTGGGACTTTGTATACTACCATGGTGGGACTTGATGTAGTGCCATGGTGGGGCTTCATGTACTAATACATGGTGGGGTTCATACCTGCACACTTAATAAAACATGTTAGTAATCAAAGGTGTACCTTTCCCTACCTTGAAGGGTTGGTTAAGTTGCCTAGGAAAAGTACTATAATACTATCCTTTACTCTCCTATACCTAAGATTAGGTGGAGGTAATTAGTTCTGGTGTCAATTGGAGGTGGAAAATTGGAGCCCAGTGGACGCCGTTTGTGAGTCATCTACGGTTGCTCTAAAGATCATTGCGGGGCAATGTCTTTGTGGGGCAAAATGCACCCAAGCCATGAAGGCACACTTAAGTAGGACGTTTAACTCCAAAACCTGGTGGATTGATGGTTGCATCACCAACCAGACTAGTTCTAGTTTCCTTACTTACTATATTTTCACTTGTAGGTAAGGTAGATGGCACTATTTATTATATTTTTGGCTTATCTTGATTTTTTGATATTTTTTGGTTTTTTGGAATTTTATATATTTTTTATTTTTAAATTTTTTTATTTTTGAATATTCTAATTTTTTTTAGATTTTTTACATTTTTTGGATTCTTTTAATTGATTGATGATGATGACGACGACGATGATGATAAGTGCAGTCACAACATTCCCTCTTATGCATTTAGCATTATTGCCTTATATTATCCAAGGTGAGAGAGTTGTCCCTTTCATCATGCCTTAGCCTTTTAGGGACTTAGGACTTCGTACCAACCCTAGTTGATTATTACCTCCTTTATTTACTCAGTCCTTGAGTATCTAGGGTTTTCTTTCCTCTTGCCAATTTGTGTAAGAGTGGGGGAGACTTAAGGTTCAACAGGCTCTCGATGTCGGTTATAGCTTTTGTGCCACTCACTGGTGGTTGGCCCCAATGTGCCTGTGGCTTACCCAGGGTTTTGGCTTTCTTTTCTTTTCTTTTGGGTTTCCCCACTCAAGTTATTTTTCTATAGATGCCTACCTGTCACTGCCTTCATGGACTTACACTTTGACGGTACATCTACTTATTCGTTAGTTGTCTCACCCCATTTTGAGTACCCCCTCATCATTGCCTTTTTGGAGTTATGCCATGACGACGTACCCTATTTTACATGCACTCCCTTATTTTGGGTGCTTTCTAAGTTGTATAGTTTTGATGCACTCTTCCATTACTGCCTTCTTGGACTTACGCTAGGAGGCCACGCAGTATAGGGCGAGCAACTTTTATGACATGCCTAAGCTTTGAGCCTGCTTTGCTCTTATCTCCTCGTGTGGGTGTATGTGATGATAGGACAAGGCTTGGGTCACCTTAGTTGCTCAGCTTCTTTTCTTTGTAGGAGATAAGTTTCTTCCTTAGCTGGTACTAGGTCTTGGGTCCTCTTTAGGCTTTCATCATGGTGATTGAAGGGTGTACTTTTGGAGTACATGTAACTTCCATGGATTTGAGGAGATCGTCAGGTTGTCCTACCCATTAGGTGGATCTTCCTTGAATGTTACAGTCTCTGCTTAGGAAAATACTAGATAATATGTTGGCAATTTTGCTTAATGGATTAAGTGGTCAGGTGTATGACTTACACTCATCATTCATCTTTATTATTGTTTTCTACTGCTGCTATCCTAGCATACAAAAATAACAAAGATAAATAAAAGGAAATGTTCAAACAAAAGCAAATTAAATGTTATATTTACATGTTTTCTAAAATGAATGATGACCATGCCCCTAGCCGGGCTTGGTCGAGTTCCTTATTTCCCTCCTTAGAAGTAAGGGTATACCTATGGGATGGCTGTAGGAGCCTGCCCTTGGCGTTGAGTATCCGAGTTGTTGTAGGTGGCACATTTGTTCATCTTTTCTTCATTTTTGTAACATCTGGGCCTGATTATCTATTTTCATTATAAACCATGTAATTATTTGCAATATTGTGTTTAATGGTTTATTAATGGATAATTTGTTGTTTCTTGGTTGTGTGTAGTTGTGGTTGGCTTTCTGTGCATCTGCCTGTGATTTGGGACCCATGTGGAGTCCGGTTCGAGGATGCACATTTGTCTCGGTTTGCGTGCCAATCTTTACTCTTTTCTTTTCTTCCTCTTTTTCCTTCTTTTTCTCGCGAGCCACGCCCTTCCACCACTGATCTCGTCTTCTTCTTCTTTCTCTTCTTCTACCCGTGCCACCAGCGACGGAGGCCCGAGCCTCCCCATCTCGTCCGACGGGATGGGTGGCCGACACCATGTGGATGGTGGCGGAGATAAGAGAGGCAGGTAGTGGACAGAGCAGAGGAGGTGTGCGGTGAGAAAGGAAAAGGAAGGGAAGAAAGGGAGTTGAGGTGCGCGAGTGGGAGGAGATGGTGAGCCGTCCGTGCGTTCCGCCGAAGCTTGTGGAGGCTTGCCGGAGTGTGGTAAGGGTCGCCTGTGGCTTGAGTGAGGTACGCGATCCTTCTCCTCCTTCCGTTCTGTTTTTGGTTAATAGTAGGTTAAATGCATGAAAATCATGTTAAATGCATGAAAAATTGTAGAAAATCATAATATGATTGGAAATGAGTTTTATGATGTATTTGTGTAAGGATCATGCTAGTTTGTGCGGATTTTGGTAGTTTTGTGGAGTTTTTGCCTTAAATGTTTTAAGGTTTATTTCTGAGCATGATTCCTTTGCGAATTTATATCTTCTTGTGTGGTTGAT
>JAMKQA010006346.1:0-16939 GCA_024699735.1 Posidonia australis | reverse complement strand
TCTTATATCCCTCGACAGCTTCAACCAGTATATATAATTCCTTAATATCCACCAATGGGATTCTTAATACAACTGTCAATATTACAATACCACTACTTCATCAATGAATATCAGACATATTATAATCATGTCTTGGAACAACTATGTGTTCTACAAAGAGTCTCAAATTCGACAACAAATTCATCGAGAACACAATATAGTTGATGTACAGGAAGAATATTTTGATCTACCAAGGCATTCTTCATGGTATTAAGCATATATATGGTAACTTTTTTGAGTCTTTTTGTTTTTAAATATTTATTAAGCATTTTTATGTATTATTTATACATCGGGATATTTCTATTAGACCTATCTACTGTATTTTCATGTGATATATATTGAGGAAGTTAATCTAAGTAGTCTAAAATGTAGATTATTACTTACTTTAGCTTATCCAAGAGTTTCAAATCAAAATTCAAAGTTTTTTTACCATTTTTATGGACTTCTGTAAATTTACTGCGTTTCTACCGACATTTCCACCGATGTTCGACACGTTTTCTATTTTTGTCGGATCGAAGTCCGACACGAAACCAACGTTTGATTCTATGACAGTTAGACACGAAACCGACGTTTGATTCTATGGCCACAAGTGAATTTCAACTTCAATTCTCTTATTAGTATGTTTTATTTTGTATTTTATTTCAGTAAATTGCTTTGCCTTTTCTCTCTATTTACTCTGTTGTAGCTTTCTTTACAGTCATGTCTATACAAGTTTAATAATCTGCCTGACAAACGTGATTGTTCTAGCTTTAAACCAAAAAAGGTATGTAAGGAAGTAATAAAGGTCACCTTCGTGCTTGATAAGATTGATTATTGGCTTATTGGCTGATGCACGGGCTGCTTGAACATTCTGGATCGGTTCAAAGTCTGTACACCGTTAGGAGCTCTTCTTAGCACCTTCCTGCATGAGCTTTTCAAAGTCTGTTCTATTCAGGTACTATGACCGGGGTGCTAGGACACTCTAGGCTCATATGTCCATCACTCACCATCTGATTAGATATTGCCTGCCAAGCTTTTTTACATCCATGAATTCATGGACTAGTTTAGCATCCATTGTTGATGTGGACTGCCCTGCGTATTTTCATAGGCGCCTCTTGTTCTCAGAGCTGCATATTTTTGTAGGAAATTTTTCCAGGACGGTCGTTATGGTCCAGACACATGGGGGAGTGTGGACCCCATAATAGAAAACTGAATTAATTTAAAACAGAAAATGAGGGAAAACAAGAAAATGTATGAAAAAATATAAAAAAAAAAACAGAAATTTCTAAAAAATAGAAATAACTGAAAACTGAAAAAAAAAAAATTTTTTTTGGTTATGGGTCCCAAAAATTCTGTTGGGGCCTAGACCTTCTTAGATAAGCTCCCTTTTTGCAGATACATTTAGTCCTCAGGCAGATATTTCCTTCACCATGGGAATGACGTGATCTTTTCAGTCTAGACTATCAATTTATGTCTTTTCGCTATTTCAGTTCGTATGTTTGTGCTTAAGATCAATAATATTGAATTATATGTACTGAGATGTTCTAAGGTCTTCCAGGTGTGGCTGTTATATGAATCGTGTGCATGTGTGACTAGTTCTCAAAGTAAGCCAACATAGACCGATTGATACGGATCAGTGTAGACATACACAGGTTTGGGCTATTCAGGGACCAACTTGGAGATTATTAAAGGAATAGCGTCTCCTAGAGCTGGTATTTGTGTTGCTTCGAAATGACTTTGTGCCAACGAAGGCGGATGATGGCAAAGATGCCACTGGAAGAAGGGAAGCACATCCAGTGTGCTTTTAATTTTTACCCCATATTCATCACATGATTCATCCAGTATGGTCGAGTAAACATTTCTAACCTTTTTTTGGTGTTTTAGTGCAACCTTTTTGGTGCATTACTTTAAAAAGTCTATAATTTATAAAGCTCATCACCAAAGTGATAAAGCAGCACCAGATGATATCTTGTGGGGCAATATCTAATTGTCAAATATCAGTAATGAACTTGTCTCTTTACTTGCAGCAGTGGCATTTAAATAGTGTTGATCTTCAAAATGTTATTAAATTAATATATATTTGATGAAATTATTTAATTTTTTTTTAGTTACAAAATCAGAATGTGCTCAATGGTTACAAATCTAGGAGGAACAATGGTTTCTAGCTAGCTACCTTGTTAGATGGCAGTATAGCACTGAAATATTTAGATTAAAGAACGCAGACAGTACCATGTTTTAACTTTGAAAAAGGGTCTAGCCCAAACAAATAAATAATCTTAACATGCATTCCTATGGATATGTGGTGGAAACTGAAAATAGACACCAACAGAATCAGCAACACCCTGCAAATTGAAAACTGTATGTATGTGCCTTTTCTATTTTACATGGTGCAATGATGGAACACTATGCAACTAATGGACGTGGTTTGGAACTAAATATTTTCTGGTATTTCTGTAATGTCATTGAGTGGGAATGGGAGATGGTGGTTGGAAGGGTTGCTGGGGATCGGTGTCTGGTAGGTTGAGTGGTGGAAGGGAGAAGTGGCTGTAGGTGGAGCTTCCCCGTCTCATCTCCCGCATGGTCGCAAGGGCGGCCACTGTGTTCCTCATAATGCTCTGTTCAGCAACTGCCACTGCCACTTGTTCGTTATCCTTCTCCTTTTCCTCCCGTTCTTCGGCGGTCATGGGGAAGACGGAATCCATTGTTTTCTCGCACTCCTTGATGAGCTTAGAGATAAGATCTGTGATGAAGAAGGGCTGCTTCAGTACCTTCTCGATGAACGGAAGTCTCAACAAGCGTCCCGTACGCTTGTCGTATTTCTTCAAGATCTTGGCCAGCCCTGCATTCAAGATATTGTTCAATTCTGTGGTTTAGTTGAAATCTTCATACACACACACACACACACAATATGACTGTGAATTTAAAGGCCTTAATCACAACTTAAATGTCAAATATATTCTTGGTGAAAGAGGAATGGATGGGACATGGACGGAATATACTGATCATACAGCTTAAGATCTGGGATCTTTTTCCTTGCAAGTATCTGATTCCTACTAACATTACTAACGTTCTATAGCGTATTCAGTTGAACAACGAAAAGACAAAATATGGAACATCACAAGATGTTCCACTTGATACTAGTCATTTTGCCGTGTGAACGAAAGAAATATCAAGCGAAGGAAGACCAAGAACTCTGGTTTAATTTAAGGAGCAATGAAGGAGAACAAGACCTGTGTAGTTGATGTTGCTGTAATTCTCCAGGAGTACCATTTCCCCATGAAGATTGACAAGGTCCCTGCTAATTCTTCCCCTTTCAGCTCTATACTCCGCCGTTGCTGGTGCCACCGTCTCGACCAACTCCTGCATCCTCTCTTGGAGCTCCTACACGTCCAAATCAAGTTTTAAACAAACATACATTACTGTGAAAAGAAAATTGATTTTGTAGATGGAACTTATTAATTCACGTCTACCTTCTGCCGGATGATGAAATCCTCCTCTTGCTCAAGGAAGAAGCCGTTGAACTTGTCGACCTCGACGTTTAGCAGGCAGATGAAATCGGCCTCGGCCTCGGCATCGGCCTCGGTCTTGGCTTTGTCGAGCCCGGTCGGAGTGGCTGATATGAGCCGGACCAGCTTCTTGAGGTCCTTGTAGGACAAGAACTTGTCCTGCCATTCCGGCAGCGTCTCCTCGACTTGCCGCTTCAGCCGCTTACCGAACTTCATCCTCTCCCTCGCGGCGGTGACTGCGATGATGTGTGGGAATTCTCAATGACGGTGGTGCGAGAGAGAGAGGAGGTGGTGAAGGAGTGGGGGTTGGTGGCTTTTAACGTTGAGGGAGGATGTGGAAGAATCAAGAAGAGCGTCGTGGCGAAGGTGGAATATGTGGGAAGGATAATGGGATATGCCATGCGTGTTCCAGCACCCCATGAAGAAATAGGGGAAATGCCGGGGGTCCTGATAACTAAATACTTTCCTCCATGTATCTCAATCCGAATAAAGATCTCAAGAAGGCCAATTGACAGAAATTTACCTGCAAATACTTCCATCATATTCCTTGCAAACTTCGGTAAAAAAACCAATGTAATAAAGGAACTCTATGCAAATTCCTCATTGGAAACACAAGATCCATCCCCCACAGCATATTCCTTTCACTTGTCACATCAAGATACCAAACCAATTTCTCTCACTAGTTTCGAGCTTTTACGCAGGGTATGATTCCATGGAATCTCCCTTTCCCTTGCCCCATTTGACTGGCATATTACCTCAGTATTCCCATCTCCCTCTCTCTTGGTCAGAATTGATGACGGCATCGACAAGTATATAGATGGGCGTTGGGGTGTCAAAAAGAGCAGTAAATTATTAGGTGCGGTTTTGTATTGGTCAAGAATTCCTTTTTAGTCTAAGGTTGACAAGGACAAAGTTTTGACGAGTCTCTGGAATAGGAATATAGGATTGAACGGGTCGGATTTAGATCCAAGATCTATAAGTCTAGATCCATAAAATATGAGTCTAAGTCTTGAAAAGTAGATCCATAGATCCGCTAGGCTTATTCATTTACTAGGTCGGATCTGGATCTCAAAATACGTAAACTCATGGATCCGATTTATATATAATATATTATAAGTTAAATACAAAGATTAATGTATAATATTTACACTATGTATATAATATATATTATTCTAATCTTAAATCTCATTCTCTCTAAAGTTTTGACATAGAATTATTATATGGATACTGACAAAGTTGATTTGTTGAAGTTAGATATATTTATTTATATGTTGTTTAGTTATCAATAGTTCATGATATTGTTCATGTTATATATTTATTTGTGGTTGTATTTTATTCATGATACATGTGTATTAACATAGAATTGTTTAGCATATTCATTTACAATGTTTTCAGTTTAATTAAAAATCTACTTTCTTTAAAAAATGAAAATAGGTTGGAGGACCTATTAGACCCAAGACCCAGACCCATGAAGAACTTCATGGGTCTAAGTCTGAATCTGATTTTAGAACCCAGACCCGGAATCAGACCCGGACCTATGAAATAAGATTGATCTGGATATAGGTTGACTCGATCCAAATTCGATCCGATGCCACCCCTATATGAGAAGAAGAACTTCGAACACCACACCGAACTATGCCAATTTACATGCACGCCACTAACTCAAAGGAATGGCAAACACTTCAGCTCTTAACGTTATGACTAGGTTATTGGGTGAAAACCTTATTTAGGATGGTCATCATGCATCAAATATTAAACAGCTGGATCCTAAACAAATACAAGGCCTTGAGCCCTTTATTCATAGATTTGGAATTATTCAAAGTTCTAGGAGATGATTTTATTGTTTAGAAATATTAACATAAGGAAAAAGAGAACAAGTTCACCTTGACACCTAGCACACCAAACTTTGGTAATTCTAGGAGCTCTGAAAGAAGAGAAAAAAACACTCTGACTCTGTCGTGGAGGAAAGGCACAGTATTGCTAGGAAGGGAAGTGTCGGATCTAGTCAGATCAGTTCTACCAACGGTACAGGAATAGGACCCTGTAATATCTACAAACGGATGAGGTACATAGTAGTACAGTGTAGATTTCGATAGTAGGAAATAGACAACATGGTATACTATAACTATAGGAAGATCGGACACTTCTAGAAGAGTTGCCCTGATCCCCAGAAAATAGCCGAAGACATGCCCCAACAACCTATGAAAGGAAGTGTTTTTTCCATCTCTGCTCTTGATGCTAGTCCCTTAGGGGACATATATAAGGAGCAATGATGATTATTATAGATATGTGTATTTGTGTTGTATTATAGACCCTTGAGTATTCAGTACTATTATCTATAATAATAATTATGGTTATATTGTGTGTGAATGTTAGGATCTTTTGTTGTGATTGACCGAATGATCCAATTTCTATTTGACTTAGGAAGCTCATTTTATTTATCTCTGAGTCATTTGCGACTAAGATTGGAGACAGAGCAATTAGACTAGCTTTTCAGCTTGATGTAGTGACTTCATTGAGAGTACACAGCCTAGCAAGAAAGTATTTGCGGTTAGTCAATATCTAGTTAAGAGATAAAGATTTCCAAACTAGTCTGATTCTGATGAAGATGCAAGAGTATGATATTATCTTGGGAATGGACTGGCTGACATAGCACTTAGTAATGATAGACTGTGCCAAAAAGAGGGTTTTGGCAGAGTACCCAGCCCTCAAAAGAGGAGGACGAAATCGAAAAAAAATTCTTAGGTAAATGTTTAGAAAAAATTTTGGGGAAGAAATCACAACCTATCAAAAGAGGAAAAAAGGTACATTGACATCATGTTTCCAATCGTCAATCACTACCACCTTGTGAGAGGCACTCCGGTAATAGTCGGTGAGGTGTACAACCGGTGGAAGTAGAGTGGAATTGACAACGGCAATTCACATCTCCTTTGGAGTTAGAGCCAACACAAAGGAATGGATCGAGTAATAACATTCCACCACTGTTTGGTATTTCCATAAATAACATTAGGTTATATTAGTATTAGTGGTAAAGATTATGGACAAATATTACCTTTCATACCTAAAACCCCTTAACTCTTCGAAAGAGCAGCCTCCGCCCGCTCCCTGCCTCGTGCCTTGGCTACAGTGCTGGGAGCGACCGATCCTTCAACTGCCGAGTGGAGAGTGCGCTCGTTTGTTTACGGAAACTGTCCAGAATTGGGAGCTGTAGCGACAGGAGTCACAAGAATTGACAGCCAAACGCGTCCTAGATATGAAGTAGATTTTAGTAATGTCATTAATAATGTTTCATCATAGGAAGTGGAATAAATGGAAACGTGGGACGTAGGTTAATTAATTTTTGGTTACTAATTTAGTTTCATTTTTAAATTTTGAATTGCTAATTGTATGTAGTTTTGTGAAGTGATTTTGTTATTTTAAGTTGCGGATAGATGTAATGGTGGATGATTAGGATTTAGTCGTATATAATGAAATAACATGCATCCAATACGTTCTCTCTTTATATCTATATACATATGTATTACAGATAATTTGTAGATACATATAAAATCAGGTTCGCCTTTTGCCCAACCCCTTCCGTTCCGTTCCCACGAATTCTACTCTCCTCTCTCCGGCGAAATCGCATCCTTCACCGCCACGGTCACAACGCCACCGGAAATATGGTATGTTCTCATCGGATCGGCTTTTCTTCCTTATTTGGTTCTTGCGAATTTGGTTTCTGGACTAGGGCTCGGATGATCTCGAGTGGGATCGGCCCTTCCCCTCCCCCCACACCCCCAAAAAAAAAACAAGAACCCTAGGTCGATCTATAGAGAACAAATGGATTACGTCATGTGATCCTTCTGCGCATCGAGTTGATAAAATTTTGATTTTTCGTTGCAATTGATATTGGGGAGTTAAAGACTTCACCTATATGACTTATAGGGGTTGTTGGAATGTGTCGGATTGGTTATTTAGTGAAAGAGACTAAAATTATGTGACCGTGATGTGATAATCTCGTTTATCTTTTCATTTACTTCGAATTTTGACGCCTGTGACAGATGTTTTTTTTTATGATTGATAAGTAGCAAGTAGGAAAAAACATTGTCACTTTTCGTGGCTGAACAGTGTCAGGAGTAGTGCTTTTAAGTGCTTGTTGTCTTATGATTCAAACATGCTCCTTCTTTGTTTTCCTTTGCAGTCGTCCCTTGCAGCAGCCAGGGCAGATAACTTTTACTATCCGCCAGATTGGAGCCCCAAAAAGGTAAATTTCATGTTCCTTGCGAGTCAATTCATCAGTTTTGCTTTGATACCAGTAATTCTTATTTACAATTGTTGGTTCGTGTTGCATTCGGTTCAGGGTTCCTTGAACAAGTTCCATGGGCAACATGCTTTAAGGGAGAGAGCGAGGAAGCTAGACCAAGGAATTTTGATCATAAGGTACACGAGACTGTCTTTTTTGATACATTTTAAATATTTTTTTTGCTTATTTTCATTCTAAAGTTTTGCTTAGTATTGATAATCAATGGTTCCAGGAATACACTGTATATTATAGTATGTAGTTTGTACGAAATTAGCTGTACTAACTCTTTTGCTTAAGAATCAGATCAAACTTTAGTGATACAATCAAAGCTTTCAAAGTATGCACAGTATATTTCAGTATGTACGAAATAAGATCCTACTTTAGTGGTACTTGCACTCCTTGAATCAACCAAACGACAGCAAAACATTTTGTTTCATCGTATTTTGCTCTATAATAAGCTTGCAGAAAAGGACACTAGTAACTCAGCTTTGAGCTGCTGTGTTGGAATGTATTATGTCCACAAGACCAAATTCAAGCCAAGGCCTCTGCCAAAATTGAACCTGTGGAACCAAACTTTTGGTTTGGTCACTTTGAGTTAGATTTAATTTTGATACTGGTATAATTATCCTTACCCAACTCTGGAGTTAGGTTTTGGTTCTACAGATATAAACTAGGCAGGCAGGCACAGAACACAGCCTAATCCAACTTGCTAGAAATTAAAATTGGCACTACAGTATGGCTTGCAATTTATGTTTTCGGCATCACCAGATGTTGATGTCGTCAGGAAATGAACAGATTCCCACAACCACATTGATAATTTTGTACAATGTACAGTTCTTTTTGCATACGATTTTAAATAATAAAAGATGCATCACTACACCTGCAAGTCTAAATCTGTTAAGAATCTGTCATGAAAGTTTTTTTTCAATTAAACACAGTATTAATTCCCTTTTTCATCTAACTTTTTCCCATAGTATCTGCTTTATGCCATTAATCTTTTGTTTCAGGTTTGAGATGCCCTTCAATATCTGGTGTGGGGGATGCAACTCTATGATTGCCAAGGGTGTAAGGTTTAATGCAGAAAAAAAGCAAGTGGGAAATTATTATTCTACAAAGGTATTTTTTTGTCTGTTTCTGATATGAAAGATGAACTTATGTTGCTAGGTTTCCTATATGCCTACGTATGCTCAATCTATCAGTATCAAAAGGGTTATTTTTCATGCTACCTTCCATCTGTCTCATTCTTATGGATTTTGGTCACTTACACATCCTATCCATCAAAAATTACCATGTCTCACTCTGATAAGATCATTGGTGATTTTTGTGTGCACGGATCACTGTTGTCTAGTTCTCTCATGGGCTGCAGGCCCTCATTTATGTTTTTCAGTGATAAGAAAACAAGGTTTCTGGAACTACAGTTTTGACATGCCACTGGTCCATATTGGCATGCTGCCTGCCAAGTCTTTTGTTGGAGTTTTATCTTTACACATTGTCGGTGATTTCTGTACTGCGTAGATACTTAGTTCTTATATATTAGTTAATATTTTAAAATCCCTTTCAAAAAAAATATTTCAAAATGAATTTGAAAGTGAAATTACTGTAGAAGATAGAAGCAAAATATTTTTATCAGGGATGTGGAGCCATTAGTAAGAAAAAAATTGTCATGTTGTTTGTCTAAAGGTGTTTTCAGGTGTCCTTTCTGTTTTTTGTGTATTTATTGAGTTTATATCCAATCATGTTTGTGGTCCAAGTTGTTTGCTTTTGCTTCCTTAGGGGAATATCCTCTCAATCAACTATTCCATGGTTAGGAAAGTGTGAGTGTTAACTAGTGGTTTATTTTTTTTTCATAATCAGATATGGAGCTTCACTATGAAGTCTGCATGCTGTAAGCACGAGATTGTTATCCAGACAGATCCGAAGAACTGTGAGTATGTGATCATAAGTGGAGCTCAGCGAAAGACAGAGGATTATGATATTGTAGATGCAGAAACATTTGCTCTTCCAGCTGATGAAGGTCTCTTTTTGTTCTTGCAAGAGGAACATCTGTCTTTGCCATCTCTGCCATCCTTTTTTGCCTGCTATGCACTGTCAGCTAACTAAAATATGGTCCTGTTTCAGAAAGAGGCAAGCTTGCAGATCCATTCTACCGTCTGGAACATCAGGAAGAAGATCTACAGAAGAAGAAAGAAGCTGAACCCCATCTAGTGTGCCTTCAGAAAGTAGCTGATAGCAGGCACTCAGATGACTATAGCCTCAACAGAGCCCTTAGAGCTCGTCTAAGAGTAATCCGAAATTCTTAATTTTATACAGTTTTTCTGTTTCTGTTTCATCTGAAATGTTGTTCTCATTTCAATGTTTCTGCTCTCAATAGGGTCAAAAGAGAAAGGTTGCTGAAGAAGAGGCAGCTTCGAGGAGACTGGGCCTTGGCATACGGCTACTACCTGAATCAAAAGAAGACACTGCACGTGCGGCACTAGTAAACTTCTCGCCCAAGTTTGAAAGAAATTCGAAGGATAAGAGGGCGGCAATTAAAGCTTCCTCAATATTTTCTGGATCATCCAGTTCCACTTCTGGAGATAAACGGTTGGAGCTTGAGTCCAAGCGAAGGAAAATTAAAGCTGCAGCAGCATCTGCTCTATTGGCGGGTAGGGTGAAGCCATCATCATGGAGTCAACGTCCTGTTGGCCTGAGAGGTCGTAGTGGAAGATCTGTGATGGCTAGGAAGAGATGAGGCTATTGAGAACACACGTAGTATGATTATACTACCACTGTTATTTATATGAGATCTGTACATAGTGCTTTCAACTGTGGTTTCGTTTCTGGATTAATCCTAAAGGCACTTGTTTGTTACCAGTCTCAGCTCTTTAGTTTCAAGCAATTCTACACTATCACAAATGCTTAGGGAAAGCTACAACTAAGAGGCTTTCTTAGTCTCTTATGACCGAGATGTCATACGTGTTCCGAGAAGCAAATGTTGTTGGAGTTGATGAAATGCTATTTTCCTGTTAGAATGATCGGGAAATGGGTTGCTGCTTTATTTCCTTTTTATCTCCTTGTGTCTGTATTTTCATTTTGATCTACTTTACTTTACTGTAATATCAATTTTATCTTTGTGATCGTTCTTCATTCTTGTAATAGTTTTCAGTTTAGGATGCGTCTGGAGTTGCTTTCGTTTGGGTATGTTTTCATGTTCTTGGGAACTCGAGATCGTCAAAGTTGCTTTCGTTTGGGTTTTACGATCTCATTATCGAAGAATTTTTCGTTTATATATTTATGTGAGAATGTCGCGTCTGCAGCTTTTGAATTGCCTGTGCAAATCTAGTCATATTATATTTGGCAGGAAAGTGGTTTATCGATGGTTTCCCAGACGCAAACACGGTTGTTCCAGTAGCAGCGAGAATTATTTCCAGAGCATAAAGCCACGGGTAAATGATATGGATTCCAACGTGAGTGATACTACGTTGTAAAGATCACACACAGCCACGTTCCATCCCGTGGTCTTTTTTGGTGTTAATTTATACGAGGACTTTACGAAATTTGACTCAAGCGGCTAGTTGAACTAAACATGTAAAACAAACCAGACGGATCGACTCAACTCGAAAATGCTATGGTTCGGTTGGGTATCTGGACTAGACTGGGTTGGTTAGCCAGTCAGGCCCGATCGGTTTTTTAAACCCCCTGGCCTGACATGACGTAGGGTTCATGGCAATGTTGGGCTAGGCCTGTCTGGTCTAGTCGTTGGTTTTTTTTTTTTTTTTTTGTAAATCAATCCAGCCTAACCTGATGATTGGGCCCAATTGGGCCTAAGTCATCGAGCCAACCGACCTGACCCTCGAACTCGGTATGGCCTACGGCTCAATCCATCCTTCCCTTGAGTCAGGTCAAGTCAGGTTAAAAAACAGATTAGGACCAAAGGACTCAAAGTCGGTCCAATCCAATTTACACTTTAAAGTCATATCAACTTAAATCATTTTTAACAATTTAGTTTGATTTTAAATTTTCAAGCCAATAGGAACGACCCGAGTTGTGATTTTGGATGCGGTTTAGATAGATTATCCATGGCACAAACCAAACAGTGTAGTTTTGGTTATTGCTTTTTGTCATCATAGATCGTTTTAAGTAATATATGTTAAGACGGTGAATGGACCTTACAAGATTCTTCCATTCAATATCCTTTGTCAAATTCCTTTGGTAAGGTCATGAACTTCTATGAATTTGACATGCTCACAGATACGTTACGGTGATAGAAATTGTTGACGAGACAAGTCCGTTAATATACTTCTGTGTACAGGCATTGCACGTTGGCTTGGACCAAAGGACTGCGTGGCTTTGATTAGAACTAATGTGTAATTAGTAAATCATGTAAATAAATTCATTATTATTCTTTTGATCCTTTTTCTAATCGACTTTTGAATGACTAAATTTGGTTTCACTTCGGAAAAAAGTGTTCTCGCTTAACTTAGAATTTTCTTAGTCGATACATAATGCTTGGTTTGGGGTTTTTATGTCAAACCACTTGCAATCCTACTCCATGTTGTAGCATATATAAAATACCAACCTTAAAAAGAGACATAAATTAAATTAGCAAAACAATAAGTTCGGACGTGTAACTTTTTCTTTTCTCGCAAGATGTCTAGAGGAAGAAAGTGATTCTTCTTCTTCTTCTTTACTTACTTTCTGAGATCACAATATGTTGCCTGTCATCGAGCAAAACATGAATAAATTTCATCGTAGGGAGAAGAAAAGATGCCATGAAAGAAGCTTCCTTAATTAGGAGAAGAATTAAAACTCTCTCAATAACTCTAACAAAATGGAGACAAAAAACTTCCACAAAATAGGAAGAAAAAACTACCAACAACACTCATTTTCTACTTGATGTCATACTTCTTTGAGAGGTGCTGTTTGAATTCCCAATTTGATTATCCATACAAAGATTTTTACACATTTTCCATAATCAAATTTCACATGAAAGTGAAATCCACCTCTTACTGAAGGAGAGCACAACAACCGAGTGGTTATTTGTGGTTTCAATTGGCCAAAAATTCTGCAATACCATGCAGACTATCAGGTGATCATGACCTTTCTCACTGTGCACTATCATTTGTTCAGTTACGGATGAGCTCTGGTTGACGCACACGTATGAACGCCATGAATTTGCTGCCACTAACTTCATCGAAGTTAACGAAACATGATGTGGGTTTTGCTTACCACCGAAGCAGAAGAGAAAACAATTCTTTAGATAAAAAATTACAGCAGAAGAAACATCACAACGTTTTTTTTAAATTAATTTCATATTAGTTAGACTTAAGCAAGCATTATTTAGGCGGCCGTTTTGATGCATATCCGGGAATTCTGGTTTGAATGCCCCAATTCCAAATATTCCACCTTGGAAACTAAAGTTGACTAATTAAAAAAAAGAGAAATAATAATAATGATAATGATGAGAGTTTTAATCAAACAAGAAATGAACACACCAGTGAGAAATACATCAATGATGTATCAATTTTGTTGACTCTGTGAATAGTTACAAGTATATATATATATATATATATATAGATATATACTCCACACAGACCTGTGCAATAGAAAACGATGTTCTTGTTATGAACTTTTAATAAGCTTGTCATGGACCATCCATACCACATACCTAACGCAAATATTTTAATCGAACATAAATGTACAACGCATTCAAATAAGCCACACATGCATTTCATGAAAATATGCAAATCAAAGGGATTTTTCTATACCATAAGCATCAAGAATAGGAGACAAATATGCTTGGTGCCTTACAGCAAAAGCTGAAGTCAACCACCAATACGATTCATGGTGATCAGTGTACCAGTACTATTATAATGAAGATGTCTCCCTAAGGCCCATCCATTCCGGGGTTCACTCTCTCTCTCTCTCTTTTTCCACTGGCAATTATATATATTACGCCAAATATCATTCAAGGAATACTCTTCATAACCAGAACCCACATATAACTTCGATTATTGTGCACTGCCGTGCCGTGCCAGCCACTCATTGCTGAGTTACAAACTTTAAGGAAGAAGAAAAGCTAATGTAACGTGGGATTTACATGAGATCCAACACGATTCCCCACGCATTCAGAAGCCAAGCAACAACAACATTCACCACCACAGCAGCTACACTACCAAGAACTCATGTTCTCTTCTTGTTTAGGAGGATAATTCACAAGAACTAATCAATTGGTCAGGACAATGCATACACATGGGTGTGGAAATTATTGGGATGGAGGTGCATATATGATATATGTCTGGATTGTGGAGAATTTGGAAAGAAGAAAAGAATGGATGGCATTCATTTCTGCTGGTAATTAAGGATCATGATGATGGGATTTGAGCACTCACCAAATGACCAGCATGCACTTTTTCCTCTCCTTTCTCAAGCTTTCTTTGATAGCTCTCATTGCACCAGGTTGTTGATCACTATCATCACACACGCGCGCGCGCGTGTATATATATATCTATAGATTGCAAAAATAACAGCAACAGTAACATCATAAAGTACGAATCTGAACATTTCACCGAGCTCAGTGGTGCAATGGGTTTGGGCCAGTGGGAACCAATCTCTTCTCCACGCCATACCGAGGATCGATCTCGCTACCGTTGGCCGGGACTGGATTGTGCTTGACAAGTGGAACCGGCCGTGAATGCCGACCGTGCCCGTGTCTGTGTCCGTGAGAACTCCCATGCCGATGATGTGCAGGGAAGGTAGAGAAGCCTGAATTGCTCGTCAGAAGCATCTTCCGGCTAGACGCAAGGTAGCCCGGGAATGCAAGGGCGCCGCTTCTATTAGACCTCAAACGCCAACCATGAATCAGTACAAGAAGAACAGCAACACACAGGAGAAAACCCATAACAAATTTAAACCTCCTCATAGCCATGGAGGAGGAGGAGGAGGAGGAGGAGGAGAGACAAGAAAGTGGAGAGAAGAGGAAATAGTATTGGTATGAAGAGAAGCATGAGGAGTATGGATTTCTCAAGTGTAAACGGAGGTCCAGGGTTTTGACTGGTTGAAATATTGGGTTTGCAGGCCAAGGAGAAAAAAGAAATATTTGTGAAGGTTGTGTGGAAAAGAGGCCACTCTTTTACTTCATGTGTGCTCCTTTTTTGTTTAATATTTGGGTCTTTTTATGCCGAACAAGAGGAGATGAGAAGAAGTAGAAGAAGAAATTAAGGGAACAGCACAAACCTTCTCCAATGAGACCTCACTTGACGTCCAAGGAAGGAGAAGTGAAAAAGAGGTGGCATTTTGTCAAACACCTCCCCCCAATGGCAAGCAATTGGACTAGGAACTGGTGGCTGTGGTTCTACAAATACATGGAGTTCACGTTGTTAAGTGACCTACACGTTGAAGACCAGGTTTGTGTAATTAACTAAGATATGATGAGCTAGGGTGCAATGGACCACTAATAAGCCAATAGGAAAGTGTTGCTTGGCTTCGCTAGTGAACATGGCTTCTGGTTTAGGTTCGAGTTTCCTTGAATACGACATGTTTAGACCTCTTGTGCGTATATTGCACACGTCCCGCACTGTCGGTAGAATTTACAATTATATATGGGAAGAAGATTAGAATGCAAGCAAACGAATGACTAAACAAAGTAGCATTTGAACAGCAGGTCAAACTAAGGATCAGACTATTTAGACTAGATTCTTATTCATACATCCCTTCACATTGAGTTAATCAGAGAAGAGCATCTTATCAAACAGAGATAGTGGTCTGTATACAAGGTTGCTGTAGATGGAAGTCATAGGTCTTATATATCTTATTTTTGTTTCAGTAATGGGTCATTACTTTGGCCCATCATCTCCTGTAACATTTCCATGCATGAGTACATTTTAAGGTGCAGTTCCAAACTCTGACATTCCACTTCTATCGTTGCAGTGGGGGAGCACAATGCTGTCTTTCTTTTTTGGATGCTCGAATACATGAAGAAACAATGTCAGCAGGCTGTGTGAGTTCAGGGGAACATATATTGTCCGACTTTGCAAACAATTCTGATTTTGGATTCTGATGAGTACATAAGAGGTTCGATTTGGCCGTGTATATTTTTCCATTCAAGAAGTTCTTTGAGAGGGTTCAGTTCATCAAAGAAAAAGGACCAGTGCTGTTCCCGGAGGGTCTGAAGTAGTCCTGAGCTCTTGATTAACTCAAACCTGGTCTAAAGCTCTTGATTCCTGAAGCAGAATCCTCTGCACCACTCATTAAGACGTTGTGCTTCACCTGTAATCTGTCTCTCTTTCCATGTATGACTCTGATTTAAACCAGAAAATTAAGTTGATTTTGAACTTTTATTAGAATTTGAAACTCTTTTGACGATAAGGTTTGAAACCGTACCTTGAAATGCCAGGGCAGAATTCTCCGATAAAGTTTTTTGTTGCTTAAAATCTAAACATATCATAGCAGTTTTCCCAACAGTTCTCGCGGTTGAGATAGCATGTGACAAACTCATGCGCATAGACTTCCTATACGAAGTCGGACTTTGATGGACTTTCTTTGAATAGACTCCTTTGATGGGCTCTCCTTGAGCGCAATGGGCCTTCAGCCCCTATTGGGCTCATCTTGGGCTTAAGCCTCATTTTAACCTGCCTATATCTACATCTATGTTTATGTTACCATAGTAAAAGTGGATATAATTCCTTCTTTAACCACTACACACAACACGTACAACCTCTATTTTACTATTCAATCATATTTTAAATTTTAAAAAACTCCCTGAAATATCCAAAAGGAGTTACCATATAAGCAAATTATAAACTAAAAAATTTTGTCTTTTAGTTTTAATCAATTCTAATCAAAATTTCCACTAAAACACTCTTTGTAGTTCTACAATTTCGTGTACAAAAACGAGTAACAAAAAGACAACGACGACATCATGTGCCCAAAGTTACGAATGCCATCTCCCAACAACTTGCTTGGAAACATTCCTTGCTGTGGGAACTTTTTAGTTATATTCTCTCTCAGCTCTCGCGATTTCCTGGCGACCCTACTTGCTACAATGCTTCCGAACCCTAACACTGAGTGGGTTTCCCGGCGATGTCTCCTTCTGGGAGACGAGCTTCCGGCCGCAACGCTCCTTCGACGGGGGGGGGGGGGGGGGGGGGGGGGG
>JAMKQA010006345.1:0-24384 GCA_024699735.1 Posidonia australis | reverse complement strand
ATGTAAATTCGTGATTTTCTATATGTATATTTACTTTTCTACTTTTTTGTTACTCCTTTAGATTCTACTGAGAGATCCTTTTCTCTATCGCACCTTGTAAAAAAAACTGGCCCAATAAACTTACCGTCTGTCCTATTACTTTAGAGTTAGTGACTAAGTGGATACGCATGCTAAAAATAACATGTCAAATGCATCTATCAATTAAAATGTCATTTGGCAATTGTCACGTTGAATTGACAGTGAGACAGACTGGTTTCCAAGTAGGAGGCAGCCTGGTAGAGATTGATGTATCAGTGTATTATGGCTAGTGGGTAAGACTGTAACAATATAATTGTTCGTTAATGAACATCTTTATCTATATTTATTTATTATTAGTTAGTTTTTATCTATTAAAATAAACAGATAATGGAAGATAAATGAATAGTAAAAGGATATAATAATAAAAATTTTAAACAAAGAAAACACAAATCAAAATATTCATATATTTAACAAGAATTATTTAAAGTCTATTAAAAATTTAATTATTAAATATTAACTTAATATAAATAATTCGTAATTTCATTAATCATCAAGTAATTCATCTCATCATTCATTGTCAGCATCCATGTTGGCTAAACATATATTTATAAAAATATTATTAATTTATATAAATAATGCAAGTAAAGTGAGTAAGTTAAAGAAATATCCAAATCCACTGCACACAAAAATGTAGATAAGTTTTTTATCTATATCCTACTTATTAAATAATTGAACACATTTTTTTTACTTATACCCCTTTAAATAAAGTAAGTAATGGACACGATGATTGATAAACGGTTATCATTAACAACCTTAAGTATATGAGAATGTGAGCCTTATGTACATTGATCCTGTTGTCACGGAGATCATCCTCTTTGTAAGAGATACAGAAAAGATTATGCTATACCATGAAAATAATTAGGACATGTAATGAGATCAAAACACTACGATGTACTAAGAAAATTACTATGAGTAGTGTCAAAATAAAGTTATATTTATTAATCATGAATTATATAAATATTTTAAAAGAGTTGAAAATAATTATCAATTTGATCGTATTGTTAGACATGAGAAACGGACCGAATCAGGTCGATCCAGTCCACGAAACAGACGGTCCGCCTGGACCCGGGCCGGGCCGACCGCAACAGGCCATGGGCCCGGCACAGCCCATGGCCCGCATCCGGGTCGGGCCAGGCCCACGGGCCGACGACCATTTTCCGCGCACAACGCAGGCCAGCCTGGCCCGACCTGGTCGGTTCCCACGGGCCGAAATGGGCCTATCCGGTGGGCCTAGGCGGGCCGACCGGTCTGGCCCGGCACGGCCTGCGGCCCGCGGGTGTTTTTGCCAAGCTCGAGTTGGGCCGGCCCGACCCGTTTTCCATGTCTATTATTATCTTGTCGTATAATCTATGTCGCGCGAAGAACTGCGAGGTCTACCGTCCCGGAGACTGGGCAAGGCGAGAAGCGGGAGCGAAGCAATTGGAGCTATCAATAAGAGCACTTGCACCTTTCACTTCCCGCCTCTCCCGCGTCTCCTTCGCTGCTGCTGCCGCTGCCGTCGCAAAATCCCTCTCCTCCTCCTCCTCCTCCTCACCACAAACCGAGCATTGCCAGATCCCCCGATCCCGCCGCCGGTTCGTGGCATCTCTTCGACTGGAGGTCTCCACTGAGCCGTCGTGTCGTGATCCGGTCGTCCGCCTCCTTCGCGGAGAGGTCTCAGAGGCCGTTCTCCACCATGGGTGAGTGTGTCGATCGATCGAACGGTGGTATTTTATCTGCCCGTACATTTTTCTGAAATATATTCTTGAAGACCATCCAATTGGGATATATTGTTCCCATAAATATGCCATATATATATATATATATATATATTTCCTGCACGAATACAAGATCCAGGGGAAGTTTGATGTTAGAGGAAGATGTTGAAAGATAAACATACTTGCTGCTGATAGCTTGCCATACGTGCTCTTTTCTCCCTCTACCATATATGTATTAGGTTGAGGCTAATAGGCTATTGCTAAGTAAAGTTCCTTTCTTGCAAACTCTAATTTCTAAAGAAAAGTGCTGAACCGGTTGTCACTTATTCAGTGGAATGTGCTGATCTGCTGATGATGTTGAGATTGTCATTGTTGTTAATTATTATTGTTATCGTTGTTGTCATTATCGCCCTTGCAATTGTTTAGAAAACGGCATTGCAATTGATGTGAAGAGATGGTATGAAAAGGTTAAGAAAAGAAAACATCGGAGAGAAGAAAATGGTTGCATCACTTGGGAAGAAGATGAGTAATGAGGATGTTAGATGTCATGTTCGTAAGGTCATGTGCATATAAGACCTTCAAGTGCACTTCAAAGAAAGGATAACGTAATTCATGTTGATAGCGTCAGGCAGGGTGTGGAAGGTGTGAAATTACATGGATAGAAGGTGCTAAAATTGACGTGAACTTCTATAACAAACATAGGGTACAGTTAAATGGAGAAAGATGTCAAGTCACGGCCTCACGGGTCTTGCATAGTGAGATAAACGCATTATTGTTGTTTTATCCAGCCTTTTCCGCCTCACAAGTCATATCCATACCTCAATTACATTTTTCAAACTTGCCTACTGCTCAGGTTTTGTTGTTTTTTCTTGCTACAGTTTCTATTTGCAATCTGCATCCTGCACTGGACTGTAGACGCTCATTCAGTACAGGGACAAGTAGTTTGCCAGTTATAAGTGACTCTGATGTAAAAGAATCATTCAATGAATTAATGGCATGGGGCTGGGATTAAATTCGAAACAGTGTTATTAAGAATGTAAAGAAGGCATTGGCTAAAAGTACAGAAGATAAGGCTGGGCAAAAGGTCTTGTCAGATGTCTTTCATGCAGTGGACGCTGCTGTGGAATTTAGTGCTATTTTAGTAAATATTAGAATAGCACTTGAAGAGAGGACGGGAATGACTGGCGAGGTACGCTGTCTCACCACTTATTACTTACATCTACTCATAAGAAAGTGTAAAACAAGGAATACGTTGTAGCTTTTTCCCTAACCATATTCTTGACCCAACATGGTCTTTCTTTTAGAATGTAACTGAGCTGCCTGAGGAGTTGGTGAATGCTATCACAGTTGCATATAATCGCTACATATCATAAATGAATTCATTTAGCTTTGAGGAAACTAATTTGCGTGAGAAAGTTGAAGCAGAGTTGGGAACTAGATTGATTCCCTTTAAGCAGAGGGTCAGTGGCCTTGGTTCTGAATGGGGCGAGGTAGGTAGCTTCTCATAACAACTTACTGACATGTTAGATCAACATTGTACTTGTCTGGGGCATTTATTTGTTCTAGTGATAAAAAAGATTTATTCGTTTTGTTTAATATGGGTTTAGTTTTTTATTAATAAATTATTTCATCATAATTATCGTCGTTCATTTCATCATTTATTTGAACATTGATGTTAAGTAATTTGCAAACTCAAAAGTCTGTTTGTCATGCAGCGATGGCTTTATGCTTAAACTGTTGGGGTGTTTCTTATGCAACTGTTCTTGGATACTTTTAGTGTTGAAGGTCTACATTCGCAACAATTATATGCCCAGAAATGCCTAAGAAACCACTTTTAAATGCAAATTGCAATCAGCTTGAAATTGTGAATTGTTTGTTATAGTTTTGTTTCTACTCATGGTCGAGAGGGTTTGAATTGCCTTGAGTGAACTATTTTCTATCTAATCTCTCTTGCTTGATAAACTTTCTTTTAGTATTTCTTCCTGCAGCTTAGACTCCAAATATAAGCAATAGACCATAGATGGGAATCTACAAACATTTCCAAATTACATAACTGCATGATGAAAAACAGAAAAACCTCATCAAGTACTCTTATATATTATATGTTTCCATCATTAGATCATGTCGTTCTAGCCATGATGTCTGGATTTGCATATGATTTTGCATTGCAGATAAATGTTATTGGCACCTCTGGCCGGACTGGCTCATATGTTGAACAGAGAATTTGATCATCGAAAACTGAGAAAAGGTGTCCCTGCCATCGTCTCTTAGTTGAGAGTGATATTATAAGAGTTGATCTTGCAATGATTTGTTCAGAATGTCATTCAAATAATTCCGTTCACCTGTAACTGTCAACTTTAATAACAGATATGGCCCTTGACGAGTTGATAAAGGTGTACGTATCTTCGGTTATCTGTGGATATGCTGTTATCATTTTTATTTATAAAGGTAAGGACGTAAGGGTATATAAATCAGCAGTTCTTCGAGGATTTTGTGATCTTCAAATTGATTTCTTGTTCCTCCAAACTCTCCTACTACATGTGCCACGTTTCTCCTTTGAGCTTTCATAACAATCTAGGTAGTTAAACTTTGTTCTTATCTTGGCTCTGAATTTTCATAAAGGAGCTCTAGTTTTTACTATATGTGCTTGCCATTTTTATACTGGATTATGGTGTTAATCCCTGGAAGATTGGTTTCAGGTTAACCCAATGACATCTTTGAATTATCAACAATCGAAAATGGTTCACATGATATAGCGATTCTCCAACTTTCGAAGTTTTGCTGCCTTAGAGTTAACTCGTCAAAATTGTTGTTGGTATGAATGAATGTAAGGGTATCAGTGGATATCGAAATTAGAAAATTGGCTCTGAATTTTAGGATTTTTACATCTGATTCAGAAAAAATCTATATTCAAAAAAATATTCGCATTCCAATCTAAATCTATTTAATGTATAAGTAATCAATTATCTTTACATATATTTAAATTTTAATTCTATATTTTTATTCAAGTTTCACATATAACCAAAAAAATCTTAAAGGTTTATTATTTATTGTTTAAATTTAGCTATATTTTAGATATCTGATATTGGGTATTTAATGGATGTTGATATGGATTTATTTGCATATAGATTTTTCTGTCAGATTTATTTAGACGTATTTGATGGATACGTATGCAGAAAATTTTAAATTCAGATTTGGATATTGGCAGATTTATTCACTGCATTTACACTCCTAAATAAATGTACAAATATTTACTTGGGGCAATTTAAGTCATTAAGAAGAAAAGAACAAAATAATAGATACTTAACGAAGAGAGAAGTATGTGTAGAAGATAATAAATTAGAGGGGTCACTACTCTATATTGTAATCTCAAAATTCTCCCTCTATGAGAACGATATGGGTTGGAGTGAACTCAATGAATCAAATTGCTTTTGATATTGTGGTGCAATATAGATATTTAACTTAAAATCAATTGAAAATGGATAGAGTGGTTCATTAAGTATCAACATAAATCTAATATTTACATTAATCAATGTGAAAATATTCTAGCACTCTTCTCTTTTTGAAGATAGGTGATTCATTTGAATCTGTTGCTAGGTATCATATTGAATATCAACATCTAATTCAAAGTTAATTGACAATGATTAGAAAGGTCTACTTATGTATCAATGTAAATCTACTCCTTAGATTAACTAATGTGGGAATATTTTTACACTCTATTTCACTTATGACCTCTTTTAAGTATAATACATGTCTTGTTTTAGACATAAGTGGATGTGTATGGATCGAACCCATTGTAACCTCTTTCTAGTTCTAAATATCATATTGAAAATGAACATTGGCTTTCAGTTGGATCATGGATGTTTCATATTTTATCATGATAGTAAGAGTAAGCGCGTGTTTGGTTACACTTCTATAGGAAATTAGATTCTACATTTTTTTTTTCTAGAAATTGGCTTTGGTTTCATTTTTAGAAGTTGACTCCTATTAAAATGTGTAGAATCTTGTTTGACAAAAATGAGAATATGTAGATCTTAAACTTCAATATTAATGTTAATAGTTTAATTTATCTTCCCTTGAATCCTAAACATTGAGATCAAATATGTCATGTAATATATTCCATATGGCATATCCATGCCAAGTGTGCAAATGCATCTGATGCATCGCATTTCAAGTGCACTTGTCTCTCATGAAAATTTCATCGGCACACCAAACAAGATATGGAAATGCTAAACCAAAACTTGGTCAACAATGTTAAAATATTTAACACAAAATGCATGAGACACAAATATATTTAATTACAATGACAATAATGGTAAAATAAGGTAAATGCACGAAAATTACAAGGACAATGTGGGGAAGTAAAAAGAACATCCGTAACTACTAGTAGCAATAACCCAACATATATTTCCGTATGATAGTTTCTATCAAAAGCTGTATTCCAATACCTTGTCTGGAGCTTTAGGCTTCTGTTAGAATTTATAACTTAGAATCTAGCCCAAAGTTAAACGGAACACACCAAAGTTGATCCTTGGGCCCAGTCAACTTGTATTATGGCACTTACTAGACCGAAGGTCATCATAGTCCACATCTTATATATAGATGTGGTCCTGTAACTTTCACCTAAATAATTTGATTTTAATGAATATTAATCTGTCTAATTTATCAAAATATACCTTAAAATAAGAATAAAGTGACACATGAAGAAAGAATGGTTCGTAAGCCTCGTGTCCATCTTTTTCTGCCAATGGCATACATTGTGTCCCTTTTTGCGCTACTCATGTCAACTGACACTCCCTTGAAAGTTCTGGAGCTCTTGCTGCCGATTCTTTTCACTCTGCCGTTCATGAGATTGAAAGATAAAATCTGCATGTATCCCTTTATTAATGGATGTGCATAAAGTAATCCATGAAAACCTAGCTTGAGTATTTCTTCGAGAAGGATCTAGCTTTAGCGTGAACCCAGTTCTTACTACATATCAAATATAATATTGAGCTTTGAATATTGCAAGAATATATGCTTTCATAAACAAGGGAATCACAAAATGTCAGGCAATGACTACAAATCTAGGAGCAGGTGAATTAAATGAAAAATAATCCCACCTACTGCTAGAACGAAACCTATCAAGTTAGAAAAGAAAAACAAAAAGAGACACATAGATCAACCAAATGATTCTCTTTGGGGTCAAGAAAATCCTAAGAAACATTATTAATCATGCAAATCTCCAAGCATTTATCACATGAAGCCCATATTATCTCATTCTTATATGATTTTGATTTAGGCTAACTGCCCAAGATGTGCCAAGGTTGCCCAAGAAGGATATGATCTTTAAGTATACACAAGTGAGGTAATCTCTCCCTTTCCATCACCTTGTTAACCAAGTTGGGAACTATCAAATTATCGATTCAACAAATGCATGTAGCAAATAGTCAGTACTCTGTAGCGTGTGATTTGTGCAACAAGTTTTCTTACATATTCATCAATCTCCAATATATTTAGGAATGGGTACACCTTATTGCACAAGAATGTCACACACAAGTAAGAAAAAACATTATAATCGTGGAGGTTAAAAAGACATTCTATTATGAAAGACCTAAACTTGGATAATTAACGAAAGACGAAATTTCGATAAAGCTCAACAAACGAAAATGATTCACGTTAGTAATTCATGTGATAACATTAAGGTGGTGATGTGTATTATATATTTCGGGAAGGGAGGCCACCGAATCCCATCCAAGCCAATCAAATGCAAGTCCTCTTCAACTGTCATAAGGAGGAGGTTGATTAAGAGGACCCCATCAGTATTGAAGCCAGAAAGTCATGCATGTCTCCATCAATTGAATTAAAGGGCACCCAACTTAGTTTTCCAACAAAAACTGAGAAACAAAGAAACTAGTGATCGTGGTGGAGGTGCAAAAGGAAAGAAACAAAACATAATCTTCAAGGGCCCTCCTCCCTTCCGTGGCTTGTCACCGACATCAGTTTTAACTCCCATACAGGAAAATCACGTGGCCACGTTGACTAAGTTTACATTTCCATTGGAGTCAAAGTTAAACCTTTTACTTCACGAAACAATCCCATGTCTACTTTTGCTCAATGCATAATGCATTGGACCAAATGTATGGATAATCCATATTTTTCTGTAATGTTGTGTCAGAATACGATGTGGTTTGTTGAAGTGTGAATTGATCGAATATGAAATATGCAGATCCTACGGGCTACGGGGTGTGGCAATCATCATCTCAAAAGTTTTGGGTTAGAGACCATTAAGTATATATTGGCAAATAATATCAATATGATGGTAAGATTTTGTACCATACCAGCAGCAGCCTTGTATGACGTATATAAAATTACTTATTCACATTGATTTGTAGGTTTGGGATCTTGACATATTCATGATGTCATTCTCTAGTCTCTTTCAATCTCAGTTGTATCTAGTTTAGGTATTAGAGATAATTTATATGGACACCTGTTTTCAATAATAGTTGTGTCTCACCAGGTTTTTGGGTAGTCCTTCATAAGAAGAAAGATCATTTTTGCAGGTACTGCTAGATGCTTCAATTGGATAACACAGAGGAAGAGAATCTCATGTAGGCTGTAATTCAATTTAGGATTCTCTTTGCATGTATCTTTTTATTTAATGAAGAGTGAAGTCTTATTCCAAACTACTGCATGCTTGAAATTAATGATTGTGAAAACTTCTCTCTTTATAACTGTACACAGCCTATGCCTTGTGTGGGGGATGTGAACTAGAGTTACTTTTTGTGGGATGGAGAATTTGGTGAGAGAACTGGTCAAAAAACAACTTTGGTTGAATGGAGACCTTCATGAATCATGATGCAAGCCAGCTTACAACCATGGAAGCCCAATTGGATAACACAAAGGAATTACTCCTGCTGGTCTTTGTCTATCCGTTAAAGTTTGTTTTCATGTGAATTTGAGCTTCATCATCTGATTCGCTTCCTTCATATAAAAACAAGCATGTAGTTGAGCCAGTATCTTCACAAATCAAAGCTACCGTGCTTCCAATTGCGTGTGGGAGTGGGACATAGACTACGTATATTAATTAACAACATCTGGTCAGTTCTAACATTCTATGCAATTAATGAAACTTCTGTTCTACACAACAATGTCTCACTTATGAGACATATCCACTGGATTAAGTCTGTAACTTTTCACATGCAAAGGCATCATTTGTGTTTGAATTTGCACTATTGGCTTTATAGAATATGCCATGTTGGGGCCTCTCTTAAATCCCATCCATACATATAACACCATTCTTTTTATACTTGATATGGTAAGACTATTGATTAATTCAACACTTCAAACACGCAATTTTTCTTTTCTCTGCTGGAAGAACAGCTCAAGTTAAAGGTCAGGTAGCCACCGACTCTACCAGGCAGTACAAGTGTGCAACAGGTAGAAATGCCATATCTATGGACATCAGAGACCATGCCCTACCCATCTCATCCGATCGGATGATGGCTGTGAAAGATTGTCCTTGCAATTGAGTATAAGACCAAGTCATCTCCTCCTTTAACCATGACTAGTCTACATCCCCATGCGTCTATCAAAACCCCTATTTCCATACAGTATTCAGACAACCATTCTCAGATACAACTTACAGGGTTGAACAAAATAGTACGCCACATGAGAATGGTACCTCTCAAGTAGAAAAGCATCATCATTCATGATTCATCACACCTATATACCATCTTCCTTCATTTCTAAAAGCTGAAATGAAATAACATGCAGAAGCAGACAATCATACATAACAGCCAAAAGAGACAAACACTAAGGAGAAGAAACATAATTATGTTTTCCCAATACATAGCATCTAGATTCTAGAACATAAAGTATAACATAATCTTCGTTTATAACCAAACGACATGTGTGGTTTAACCTAGCTAGTACTACATGTCTCAACTCTTCTCTGCACAAGGTTGAGATAACCTAATTATTCCATAAAAAGATAAAAATAGAAACAAAAGAGAGAAAGAATCATATCCCTGCACATTCTTTTCAGGTTTTGGACATTGCCAACTTTTTACTAGACAGAAACACTAAAAATGGCAAATTATCACATAATCAGGTAATCCTCTATCTCTCGTCTTTCATCTTTCAACTGCTATGCTTTAAGATCAGGTGATCATTTGCCCATGTCTGAATTGTGATAACAAGGGAGCAAACATGTCACATAACCTCAATCCTCCAAACAGACATTTCATATACATAAGGAGAGAAGAGGAAGAAAGACCAGATGTAAAAGAAAGAATGCACCCCCTAAAACGGAAAAAAAAAACTCCACCATGCATGTACATTACTCTCCTTCCTCTCTTGCTCCGCTGATCATGGCGTTTGCCGGCTTTGCAAACCCACATCATTGTGATGCTTCGACGGCCCCGAAGGTGGAATCGGCGTTCCTTTCGGCAAAAACCCAAAGAAGAAGCCTGAATTCTTCGTTGTCGTTGGTTTAATATGGAAAAGTTGCGTGTTCCTGGAGCCATGGCAGCAGGAGACATAGAAGAGAAGGAACAGAAGTAGAATTGAACCCTTTCTTATAGTACCCATTTGTCAAAACCAAGAGAAGAAAGACTTGTACCAGCACTAAAGGAAGGAGGAGGAGGAGGAGGAGGAGGAGGAGGAGGTACCAGATGAGAAGGCTTGAAGGATGCTGTGATGAAATAATAAGGTGTATGTGGATGTGGGGGAGAACTGGGTGCTAATAAATGCGTGATATTGAGTGGTTAACTGTGCTTGAGGGATACTGCTATGTGAGAGGTAGATGCTCGGAATCGAGAGGAAACATGAAGGGGGTGAGGAATTAAATGAAGGGTAGAGAGAGAGAGGGGTCATGGTAGACTGAGAAGATCTTGTCCAGATGCTGCTGCTCCTGTCTTTTGTGTTGCAGCAGTAGTGGGAGGTGGTCGGTATAGATGACATGAATTTAGGGAGAGAGAGAGAGTATTTGTTTTGAACTTCAATAAGTCGTATCCTTCCTCTCTCCCCTCCATAGAAGTATGGCATAAAGGTCATATTCAGAAAGTATGCAAGAAAAATAAACTTGGAATCTAATGACGATAAAGAAGTGGAAAAAGGGTGCAGAAAGCAAAGGCAGACGTGATTAAGAAATGGGTATTGTCTTCAGGGTAGGTGAACTGATGGGGCCACGAGGATTTAATGGCCGACTAATGGATTGGAAGTGTTGCTTCCCTTGAACAGGACTACCTGTCTCATGGGTTTTTGTAGCAATCTGTTCGATGTAATGCCGGCCCATTTCCTCTTCATTTATTTAGTACTCTCACATATAAGTCCGTGCAAACTTTCTTCCTCTGTACACATTACACTAGTTTAGTTTAGCATTAAATATTACAATATTTGCATGTTCCCCTACATGTCTCCCTCTATCACGTACACTCATATAACGATATAAGTATGAACATTCTTCCTCGAAATACAAGGGAAAAGATAAAGAAAAAGAGTGCTATACTACTATGCCCACAAAATATTTTGAAAAAAATTCATACACGAAGACAAAACTTTACATGCCGACCATCATGTATACAAATATTCATGATCCAACAAAACTGAGAGAGAGAAGAAGATGGATTTCTTTTCTCTTTTTTTTTTTTTTTTTGGGAGAAATGTGGTAAGTAAGAAGGTGGAAAATTGACGTAGTGTGAATGTGATTCTGCCTGTGGGATCGCATGAGTCCTTCCTTGTGAATGGGAAGACCTTTGGATGGGTCTGATGTCCATGATGATGGCCCCTCAACCTCTGGACTGCTGAGTCATGCTAGAGTTTGTCAAGTGATGGTCCACCTTCCTTCCATATTATGTTATGCTAAGAGACATGCATGTGCATGCTTTTGGGGTTGCGGCAGCACACAGAGGAAACAAGGCGAGTTTGATGGGTTTGTGATGGTTTAAGTGCGCCCTAAACTTCGGCAAACTCCAAGATCTGAGCTTTTCCTGATGGCTTGCAGTGTAATCTAATCCCATGCAATTACAGGTGTTTCTTTTTATTGTTGTTGCTAACAAACCCAGAAGGCTAGTATTTATTTTATTCAGTATTTGTTATAACATTATAATTGAGAAAACATGAGTATATGATCCTACGGTTGCAAAGCTGGAAAGGCTATGTAGACAAAAGAAAGGGAGGGGAGATGATAGGTGTTGGGACGTCAAAGAATGGGCAGCCACCACTTGGGTGTAGGGCCCTCGGCTCTAGGGCTATCTTGGTCATGGACATCAACCCAGGGCTTACTAATTCTATTAATGGTGATGTCTTCATATGTACGTAAATTTAAGGGTCAAATTTCACTGCAGTATAGATTTCCTACCCTCTAATATAAAGGTCACCGGTTTCAGTAAGTTGCGATTGTAAGAAATCACTTTCAAGTTTCAAGACTTCGAAGACGGTAAAATTAAAAGTACATGGTAGATCATGAGGTAAACATGGTTGTTTGAGTAAAAAAGACAACCCAAAAAAAAAAAAAAAGGGCCTCCTATTAATGCTCCTTTTTCTAAGATTTTACTGGCTTACAAAAGTAGAAAGAGAGATGAAACAAAATGGAGGTTGTGCTTCACATTACTGTTTTCACAATTCGTTGCGTAGTGAGCACAAGTCAACAATTTCATTTATGAAAAGTGTTCTTCTGAGACACGTGTAAGGTCTACGTGGCTTATAAGTGTTGATTGATTTCAAAATCAATTAATCATAAGTGGAGGAGTATGTATGTGTGTGTATATCGTCATAAATTTAACCTTTATTTTTTTTTTAATATGGAATTATTCTAACATTTTTCTTTACTTATAGTCTCTTTTATGTTCAACAAATGTCTTATTTAGACAATAGTAGATGTGTGTAGACTTGAACTTGTCTAGGTTTCTTGTGTTTTTGATACTACGTTGAAAGATAGACATTCAAGTTAAAATAAATCGACAATAAATAGAATAATCAATATATATATAAACATAAATTTAGTCTTCATGTTTTTCAATATGTGACTATTCCGACAATAAATTTTAAGAATTTTACATGACTTTGTAAAGAACTCACGGGGATTCCAAGACAAACATTGTATAAAATTTCATCAAAAAACAAGATCATATGATTTTACATGACTACTACAAATTCATATGATTTTTTTTTTGTCATAGGCTCCACGGATACATGAGTAAGGTCATCAAATCTCACAGATCGCAAGAAGAAAATATATACATATCAATATCAGGGAAAAAAAAAAGTTCATCAAATCTCAAATTGGTAACGTTTCGTCCGAATGATTCAAAGTCAAATGGTTGCGCGTGCTTGGACGACGATTACTTTCCATTACATTAAATAGTAAGCTTTAATTCAGGACAGGCAGCATGAACCAATAAGGATACCATTAATACTTGCTCCTTTCGACGATAAAATAAACTAAATATTGTATACTCTTTTGTCGTGCTCGTAACTCTCGCCGTCACCACCGACATTTCTAGTTTTCTCCAACCTAAACAAATGCAGACGATTAACAAGAAGTAACGACTCGCTCTTGGGGCCGCTATTGGTCTCAGGTTCCGAACTTTTTCTTTTTTTTTGGACAAATTGATAATGACTCATTGTCTTTTAAACTCATCACAGATTTTAAATTCGAATCCTAAAACATTTACCTCTTACTATCTCAACTATTAACAAAAAAAAATAAATTGACCGATGCTGTCAAACAAAAAAGGGCAACGAAATGGATCGAGGCCCGAAGCATCAGTCCATTTGTTCAACGATGGCGTCCTAATCGGGATACTTGGATTGGATGCAATATGAATGCGATTGCAATACATGATGCCGTCGTCACCCCTGTCTTTCTCCGACGTATTCTAGAGTTAATCTTTTGCCCTGTCGCTTTACTCCTTCTGTTTCTCTAGGCAGAACTTTCTTCGTCTGTATGTCAAGGGGATGGGGGATGAGTCTCTCCATTGAGCAGAAGTACTGTAAGGGTGTGATTGTAACTTAATTGTTGAGGAGTATTTATGTTGGTGAAAAGCACAGTTTCATTCTTAATTATTTTCTTATAAGACTAGCAATAATTGTCACAGATATGTGGAGATCTCTTACGTGAGAGAAGTCACGTTAGTCACAAAACGATTGTTACGTGAATTTTCAATGTTAAAGTGAATTATCAAAATAATAGAAAAACTTAACTAATATAATCGAATAATGCATCTGTAGCCTGTTGGTGCTTATAGGATGTTCCTTGTCGGCACGTTAAACCTTTGTCAGCTTCGTTTCTCTCCCTCCACTCTCTTAAGCCACTTTGCTGTCATTATTGAAGTCCAACACGACGCTGCCGTCGAGAGTGAGAAGAGAGTGTCGGAATGAGGAGGAGAGGAAAGCAAAGCAAAAGAGGCTGGACAACGAGAAGAGGGAAGCGAAATGAAAGAGGAGAAGTTAGAATGAGAAGAAGAGTCAAAGAGAGAAGCGAAAGAAAAGAAGGAACAAAAGAGATTAAGACTAAACAAGTACTTCCTTACAATCTTGCCGTAATCGTTGATTAAATGCAACGGTTGATATTCCTCTTCACTTAAGGTGACTACAAGTTTTTGACCGGTGCCTACAGAAAAAATGCACCCTTAATAAAACAACAAGCTAGGTTGTCAAGACGTCAAGGCGATCAAGTTGATGTAAGGAGCCTTATTATCGCGTTGGTCGCTTAGACATTGCGTAGAAATAATACTTAACAATTATGAAGTCAAAAAATGCATGGATATCTTACTATATTTTTTTCAATTAAGTTCTCAAAAACCAATTATATTTTTATCATGCTTATAAATAAGAAATTGGTAAAAACTAAATATGAAGTTTAAATCTTTCAAAGCTTGAAGGCACATTAACGTAACAAAACTAAAGATGAAATTCAAGTTACAAGAAAAATAAGAATCCAATTAATACATATTCAACTTCAACTTTTTAAATCTTATAAAATCAATAAAATGATGCCAATAATTCGAGTGTAGACAAGAAAAAAACATAATCTAAAAATCAATAAATAACGAATGTACATCAATGATAAGTGTAGACACTCTGATTTTGCAGTCACTTGGCGGCAGGCTCCTCTGGAAGATGCTCTAGTTGCAACCACCACTCTTAAACCCTAACTCCATAGAACCCTAGGCCCACACAAGCCTATTAGGTCCACACAAGCCCATTAGGCCCAAACAAACCCACTCAAACTTAATCCAAGCAAAAACCACTAATTAAAACCAAAATAAGCAAAATCTACCAAAATCCATTTAAAATCCTAATTAATTAAGTAAAACCCTAATTAAAAACCAAATTAAACAAAATCTACTAAAATCCACTTAAAATCAAAATTAATCAAGTGAAAACTCTAATTAAAGTCAAAATCAAATAAAATCCATTTTTAAACCACTTTAATCAATTTAATTTCAAGGAAAACCTAATTAAATTAAAAACCATGTTTAAAATCTAAAAATTAAATAAAAAAACCAAAAACCAAAAAACCCTTAATTAAAATCCCAAAACCCTAAAAACCCCCCTAAAATAATTAAATCCTTAAAATCCTAATTTGAAACTAATTAATTTAATCATAAAAACCTAAAACAATTAAAATCCTAAAAACCCTAATTTAATCCTAAAAGAAACTAACTTAAAATCTCATAATTAAATTCAAACCTCCAAAACCCTAATTTAAAAACAATTAAACTTAAAAGTTATAAAATCAAAACTTAATTAAAATCATAAACCTAATTAAAAACCTAAAAAATAAAAAAAAACAAAATCAAATCATAAACAAAATCAGAATTAAAAAAAAAACAAACAAAATCAAAACATAAAACAACAAAAAACCCAAAAAAAAAAAAACCAAAGGTCCAAAAGAATAGCCCGTTAAGCCCATACATGCCTTCAATCATTCTCAACCAAAAAACTTAAGGAATAGGAAAAATAAAACTACAGTCTTCTTCCTCCCCTCAATGAGACCCACTCTCCCCTTCTTCTCCAACTGCACCCACTCCTCTTCTCCACGAAAATCAACTGCCAGCCATGATCCCCTCACGCCACCCATCCCTTAAAGTCCTGAAAAAACCACCCACGCGAGAAGGAGGAAGGGGAGAACTGACGAAAAAAGAGAAGAGAGGGAGGAGAAGGAGGGAAGAACCACCCGAGAGATCCCCATGCCAGCAGCCTTTTCCTCCACCCCCACCAACGGAGTAAGTTCCTGTCATCTTCCTCACGTCCAGACCACCCCTCAAGTCCTTTTAAAAGCCACGGAATTCAGTGGACCGCTGCAACCAGAACGTCCGTCGGAGACCGTCGCCGTTGAGCCGTCAGGAGAGGCACACCCCCAGGTAACCTCTTCTTCCCTCCTTTACAAGTCAGACATGCACCTTAGGCCTTTTTGAGCACACAGAAACGGACACCGGCGAAGCGGAGCCTACTGCGCACCGCCAGCCATTTTCTCCAGTGGTGGGTTCACCACCACCGGCGAGACCCCTCAAGGGTCTGTCTCCCTCTTCTTCTTTCTCCTCCTCTTCTCCTCTCTCCTCCCCTTCTTTCCTCCTCCTTTGGCTTTTCTCTACTCCAGAGAAGCCTTGTCGACGTTCAGCCAGCCTTGTCGCCACCGCTGCAGTCAGCCGTTTCCGTCGTCCGCCGTTCGCCGTTCGTCGTCGAGAGGCGTTGAAGTGATCCAGGCCCCCTTGCTCCATGCCATCGTGCCGGGAAGCATCATCTCTACGTCAAAAATTCCTCCGTGCCGCTCCGTCTCCTTGCAGACCCGACGCCACTCCAACCACCGGACGACCGCCGCCGTCACCGTAGAACCCATTGCCAGAGCTGGAGGAGGGCGCAGCACCCCGAGCCGATCCAGACGCTCCCGCAACCATCAGGAGCACCGCGGAGGGCCTCCGGAGCTTCCCCAGCCGTTTCCACGCCCTTCTTCCGCTGCAACCCCTCCCGCGACGT
Source organism: Posidonia australis (assembly GCA_024699735.1). Taxonomy (NCBI): domain Eukaryota; kingdom Viridiplantae; phylum Streptophyta; class Magnoliopsida; order Alismatales; family Posidoniaceae; genus Posidonia; species Posidonia australis. The sequence goes on along the minus strand of JAMKQA010006345.1, from coordinate 7,645 downwards.
CGACGGTAGGCTTCGCCGAAGCTCATGACGGGGGAGGCACCACACGCCGTTCTAGCCTCGTCCGAGATGCTCCACACCTCTGCCTTGCTTCCCCGGAGGTTCCCCGCCGTTCGCCACGACGACCCAGCCTCTCCCGCAGTCGCCTTCTCTGGCGACAGTCGCCGCGCTCTCCCACAGTCGCCTTCTCTGGCGACAGTCGCCGCTCGCCGTAGCCTCCCCTTGTTCTTCGATCGCCGCAGACGCCTTCCCGCAGCCGTGTAGCCTCCTGGACCTTGCCGGAGTTGGCGTCGGTGAGGGGTCGCAGGCGATGCGCTGGCGATCTTCGAATAGAAGGGAATTGTATTTTGTTTTTATTTTTTTTATTTATGTTAAGTTTTTAATTATTACATTTTAGTCCTTTTTATCACATATGGGTCCAAGCAATTTTCATTTTAGTCCATGCATTTTTAAAATAATTTTTATTCTTTGTTTTCTATGGTGAATTTTGCATGTGAGCCCTTGTTCTTTCCAAAAATCATTCTGGAAGTTCATTTTGTTGTGAATTTTGCATGAAAAACCCTGTTCTTTCTAAAATACCTTCTAGAAGTTCATTTTCTTTGGGAAAATTGCACTGAAATCCTTATACTTTTGCAAAATGTTTCTAGAAAGCTTACTTTGTTGGCAAAATTTGATTTAGACCCCAACACTGTTTTGAAACCTTCTAGAGTGTTCATTTTTGTGGTTTAATTACACAGCAGTCCATAGATTTGTTCTAAATGTTTCCAGAAGTATGATTTTCCTAAGCAAATTGCATTTAAGCCCCTGTGTTTTACAGAAAGCATCTAGAGAGCATGTTTTGATGTGAAAATTGCATGAAACTCCTTGAACTTCCTTTAAAAAAAAACTTTCCAGAAGTATATTTTCTTGGATAAATTGCATTTTAACCCTCCTTTTTCATTGAACTTCTACTGCATTTTTAATCTCAGTGAAGATTACATTTTTGCCCCTAAATTTTCACAGAAACTTCCTGGAGTTCTTTGTTTGTTGGGTTTTTTTACAGTTTAGCCCCTATGCTTTGCAGAATTGTTCTGATTGCCTGTTTTCATGGATAAAATGACCATTTTGCCCCTGAAACTTCCTGAATCATTTCTGAGACATTTTCTTGCATTTTTACTCAGATTTTATGCAGAATTGATTTGCATGCATGCACTAATGGGTAAATTGCATTCTGACCCCTGGAGAGCTTCCTTTTGACTAGGAGGGCACATTCGACTTCAGAATTCTTCATACTAGATGAAATGTGTTTTCCTACATATTTTTGAGGATTTGGGCTTCTGATCTTCGATTTTCTTGGGAATTTGGGCTTTTTGCTCAAAACCCCCTAGACTTCCCACATTTGCATTTACACTTGCATTTTGCATGGCTTTTCACATCTTTTTGCATAGATTTTCTTAGTTTTTCTTCTCGGCTTTGCGTATGTTTTCCTAGCTTGATTCCGGCTTGGTTTACTCCCTGTTTTCCGGATTTTCCCAGGTTTTGACTTGTTTTGGTTTTCTATCGCTCGAGGGCGTATAGTAAAAGGCTTGTCAAAGCTGACAAGGTTCTGGAATGAGGATTATTTTCCCCTTTTGATTTTCTCGGATTTATCCTAATTTTTGCTGATTTGCGAGACGCTTTCCGAGAATTTCTCGATTTTCACGATTTTCCTCATCGTCCTAGGGCGTACAGTAAAAAGCTTGTCAAAGCCGACATTTAACTCCATCACGGGTTATTTTTTCTCCTTTTGATTTTCACGATTTTTTTCCATGATTTCGAGAACACGGGTTGACTCAACTTTTCATCCTTTTGACATCAACATGGTTTTCGAACGCGATCTTTACAATAACATCGTCATTTCATGTGGTTTTCTGTAATTTTCTCAATTCATGTGGATTTCTCTGCAATTTTTTCACATTTTCCTTCACATCCATCTAGTCTTGTCTAGGCACTCACATCAGCATGATTAGGACACAATTTAGGCATAGCAAACACTCATTCAACCTCTAGCAAGCGAATCAGACTAGAAAGACCGAGTTTCTCGGGCGTACGGGGGTGCCTAACACCTTCCCCGTGAGTAATAGGAATCCTTACCTATCCTCTGGTTAGTAGACATCCGGCCTTCACGTTTGCATCTCATTTATTCACTTTTATTGAATCGTTTGTGGTTTTCCTCGTCTTTTCATTAAAAGACTAGGTGGCGACTTCTTTTCTTTTTCTTTTATCCTATCCTTGCGTCTTCGCCATCTCGGCATGGCTGTGGTCTCCTTCCCCCTCCTCTAGGTCGGCATGGTCATAATAAGTATAAATAATCACAATTGAAACTAAAACCTAGAAAAATGCACACTATAATAATGTAAAAAATAAGTCAAACACATGATATAGGTTAATCAATATATGATAGTCAAACATGTTAATCATAAAATTTTACATGACGTCCTCACATAACATTCTATGTAAAATAATGTAATAAAACATTAGAATACTTCTTTAAAACGGACACTCGACCATTGATCCAAGATAGAGTCAAAGTGGTTACCATTTCTATAATATTGTCTAGTCAACCTAGAAAGCTATGATAAATCTATTGGTGTATATAGTTCGACATCGTTTAGCAATAAGTAATGAGTAAGGACTATATTTGTGATGATCTTGTTGGTGTAAATAATTTCATGTCACTTAGTAAATAAGTGATGGGTGGAGGCTATATTGCCATGAGTTTATATTAGAATACCTTATGACTTAAATATTTTTCCAATAGCATAAAAATGAAAAGAGTTTTGGTTTAAGTAGGTCATGGACTACGGCCATAGATCGCAGGACGAACCATGTGGACATTGGACTTGGGTCACGACAAAGTAATATCAGAACATGTAACCAACGGAAAGTGTGAGAAAATAAGAGTATTTACACTACATAGTAATTCTAACTCAGACCTTAATAAGGATGTCAAGAGTTTAAGTAGAAAAGAATGTGATAACCACGCTAGTGTGTATTGTCCGACATTGCTTAATAAGAAGTGATAGATGGAGATTATATCATGACGATCTCGTTAGTGTGTATAGTCTCACATTACTTAATAAAAAGTGATGGATATGGACTATACAGCTACAAACTTATACTAGAATATGTTATGAATTAATATTTTTTTTGATAGTATAAAAATAAAAAAGACTATAATTTAAGTAAGTCATAGGTTACGATCATGAATCACAGTATGGACCAGGTACGTAGCACTTAAGTGACACCTTAATATTATGTTACTTACAAATGCAATAACATGTTGGCAAGTGGATAAGGTTGCTAGCTATTATCTTCAAATTCAAATCTTACACCTATCTACAATCCTTCGTGTGAAGTTATAATTTCTCTGCATTAACATTTTTTAGATATCTTTATCGAGAGTTGATCCACAATGGTCTAGTTGTAATGCAGTTTTGGAGTCCACAATGGGAATTTTTTTATATATTTTTTAGTTATTTCCTATTATCCAAAATTAACTTTCTGTTATTTTTTAATTTTGCTAACTTTTTTCAATTATTTTTTCACAATTTCTATATATATATATATATTTAAAATTTCTATCGTGGGACCCACCCCACCAAACCCCAAATTGAATTCTTACCTGATGGTTACGTTAAAATGGCAGAAAAGAAACTCATTTCCAGTCCAAATCTCATTTCGTGAAGAGAAAACAAGAGGGTAATTCTTTGAGTAATTACAATTCTAATTGCGCTAGATGCGCAGTCTCATCCTTTTGTTTAGGCCCACTCATTTCTTTTAACGAAGAAACCCGGCCTTCTTATCATTCCGTACTGGTTAAGGCGTAAACACAAACAACTCCTGAGCCCATATATGCTCAGGAGTTGAGGGCTTCGTGGGTGCTGGGTCCATGAGAATGGAACCTTTTGCACTGGCCGAGAAGAGACGTGGGACGCCTGTCTACCTCCACAAATCATGCAAATTAAGACAGTACCATGCCAGAGGAAATAAGGAATATAATAAACCATCATGGACTCCGAACATGAAGTTTGACTCGCGAACAAGGCCTGGACTATGAACCAAATGTACCGGCCCAGTCGCAGTTGAGCCCACGTCAACGACTTGGGTTACCTAGCGAGCCAATAATGTACGACAACTCATTACAAGAGTACTCGACCGCTTCGCATGCCGGTGGGCTGTTGTCATCTTTGAAGCGGTGGAGGAGCCTAAAGTGGTTGGCCGTAACTTGAGCCGCAATTTTCCACTAACGCTTTGACGTTGCTAATGGAGACCTTGAAATCCAAAAGCTTTGTCAGGATCATATTGGAATCTTTGGATTCGAGAGATGGTCAATGGCAATGAAACGTGAAGTCTGATATAATCTACACTGATACTGTACCTCCTAACCAACCAACAAAAGCATGACCCGAAACTTACTAATAGACTGGGTGTCGGAAGGATGTTAGTTCATGTCAAAATAAGTTTGCGTTGGGAGCATATTAAACCATACAAGCACGTAGGAAGGCGTAGTAGGTGGGGATTGACTAAAACTAACTGCTGAAAGCATGGAAGATTGAAAGTTCAACTTTAGAAATCTCGCTTTGTTTAGTTCAACTTACTTAACCTACTCAAAAAAAGAAGGAAAAAAAAATCTTAACCTACATATATATATAATTATTTTCATAAAAAACCTACATATATATAATATATGTGTTTAGGTTGACTGCTACCTTATCAAAAAAAAATAAATAAATATGGGTTTAGGTCTAGAATTCTATTTTCTACAAGGTTACAGCCCACGGAATGAGACTTCGGAGAACACTGAAAGACGGAGACAAAGCACCAAACCCGGCCTCATTTAGGCGTAGTGAATACTGTCCGTATGATGGCGCAGGGAGAAACAGAATGGAGCCCTTCATTCCTTGTCCGAGCAAGTCCCTATAATAGCACAGCCTCCGGTACATCTTTTCCTACCATTCCTTTGGATGAGGACAGCCTAGAGATTATCTACACATACAAATGTTTTTTTTTTTGAAACGGGTAACCTGTGTTTTTTTTTTTTTTTATATATATTCCAATCATAAACCACATATAATCTATAGTTTGATCTAACCAAAATTAGCAACTGCAGTTCAGAAGCAAATGGTGTCAAACAGAGGGCTTAGTTATAGGCCTCACAAAAGGAATAGGAGAGAAAAAATTTGACGAGCAAGCATTTAGCCATCACAGAGGGTTTCCCTCTTCAAAAGCAGGAGTGGAGGCATGTTCATCTCCACCAAAATGTCCAGAATGCACACCCAAGGAGGAGTCAATGTCCATAGCTCGATTTTGTTGGAAGGAGACAATGGATTGCAGGCTCTCATTTTTCTCAAATCCTGCACCCATACTTTTTATGTAGGTGCCTACATACAACTTTTTAGTTTTCATAAAGACATAAGTAAGAAGAAATAACCGTATAGATATACTTATTAGATATCTATAAATACATAATGAAATTTTCATTTAAATTAAACAACTATTAATTCTTGATTTAAAGGTCTTAACATTCAACATATTTTGTTAAATTCTAACCGTTAAATTTTAGATTAAAAATTAATAGTGAATATAATTCAAATTAGGATGAAACCTTAACACATAGTAGATTATATTATATATTAACTAATTATATAATTAAATTTTATTTTAAAAAACAGAAAACTAAAACTTTTCATATAGACACCTACACAAATCATTTCCTGATGTAAATAAATATTGTAACGAACAGTCCCGTATGAATCAACAGGAGCACATAAATAAGACACATCCCCACCCACCAACCCACACCCCCTCTCATGATGAGACACCCTATCACCCACCTCCAAAAGAGTATCTCATATGCGCCTGTGAACAAAAAGGATATTTATCCATAATTTGTCGTGATTCGTCTCATTTTACAAGGATAAGTATTAATATATTGTCACCTTGTTATTCGTTTATGGTTATCTGCTTTACCTATATTCTTAAATGATACGAGTAAAGGTTATTATCTACCTGTCACTAACAGTAGTAGAAATAGATCCATTATCTGTTTGAAAGGGGTAAAAAAAAAAGTCATGTATTTTAGTAAGATTCCAAAATCGTCTAAGTTTGCAGTTAGAGAAATCACAACTCATCCTTGGGAACCTCAGATTCCACTTCCTCTTGCAGAATCTTTGTTGGTACCTTTATGATTTCAAAAATGATCATCTACCCGTCACTCGTTTACTCGTTATATAAGATGAGGAGACTAATTTGTAGTATCTACGATAATTTATCTTCTATTATTGTTATTGTGTTTAACACGTTATTTTAATATGATATATGTTTATCTGCTTAAACATTCTTAAATTCGGTGTTACTATCTTCTATGTATCATTTGAATTTAATTAGATAAACATTTGTATACTTAAACATTTTATTTTTTTTTCTTAAATGTGAATCTACCCAATTATCCGTTTACCCTACTCATTTTATATTCTACCACGGATAATGAGACAGGTAACGGTAGAAACTTAGAGAATGCGAATTTATACCGATTACGTTATCTGTTAGAATTTAAAGGGTGAGGGTATGGATAAGACTTTACCTATCTCGTTTGTAGGCCTACCTGCAACCAACAAATGTACCAACTTGCACTAAGAAAAAGAAATTGCAGGCCAATCTAAAGCAATACATTAAAAAATTGCAGATCAAATAGAAATCGCCAATTATAGAGAGGAGAGGACGTGACGTCGACAGTAAGGGAAGAAGTACAGAGGAAAATGACAGCTACAGTGAGGAAAAACGTTACAAGGAAGCAATGAGTGGAGGAGGATATTGTAGAGAGCTCCATCGACAAAGAGGAGAGGATCTTGGATGTAATTGATAGGAGCGTAGAGTAGAGGAAAGGGAAAGAAGGGAGGAGAGTGTTGGAGAGTTCGTTCTGATTCAAGGGAAGGAGGTTTCCTGCGAGAGTTTCTGATAGAATGGGAATGAAATTATTTGACTGTTGAGAAGGAATGAAATCTTCATATTCAATATAAATTTAATTCCTAAAAGAATAACTATTTCAAAATTATTTTTAAATCAAATATAGAAATTCCATTTTGATTGTTCCATTTTGGTCTTTTCTTGTTCCTATTTAAACGTATCAAACGTAGCATTATTTGTATACCTAGTGTATACACACGCAAACACAAGCAATAGGACATCCTTTGGCTGCAAAAGAAACCGCAATGATTAAACAAAAGGATTAGAAATAAAGAAAACAAAATATGGATAAGAGCATGCGGCCATTAACATTTTTTTTGGTAACGATAATAATATTATAAACGATTTCTTGGTTATGAGTCCACCACCAAGAACAAAAAAGGTAGTTCCAAGTATTACAATAGTGTAACCATGCTGACGACAGCCTCGAATGATGATTATGACGCAATAGGCCAAAATACACGAAGGATCGGCAAAGTCACAGCAAAAACAATAAAAATAAAAATACAAATGCAGGAGTCGCCACCTAGTCTATTAAAATGGAAGACGAGGAAAACCATATAAAACATGCAAATTATGTAATGGAAAAGCAGGTCATAAACCAGAAAAATGGGTAAGGATCCCTGTTACGCACGAGGAAGGTATTAGGCACCCTCGTGCG
>JAMKQA010006344.1:0-28969 GCA_024699735.1 Posidonia australis | reverse complement strand
AGAGTGATTAAAAACCTAATAGTTTGTGAAGACTGTCATAATGCAATCAAGCACATATCTGCCATTGAAAGTAGGTTAATAATTTTGAGGGATTCAAATTGGTTCCATCACTTCAATGCAGGGGTGTGCTCGTGTGGTGATTATTGGTGACAGCTCAGCTGTACTAAGCAAGTGATGGAAGCACAGCGAGACATTGTAGGCTTGCAAGGTGTCAAAGAAAACGAAGTTGTTTCTCAACATATCTGGCGAGCAACAATCTATACAATTTGCTGTCATTTTGAGGACTAGCACAAGACAACTGTATATCTGCAATTGGCAGCGGGCGGGTGATTTGCAAGAGTGGAATCAGTTTCACTAATTTTATTGTGGAAGAAATTCCTACAGAAATTGGTAGAAGTAGCTGAATTGTGACCGTCAGCGAAAACAGACTGAAGAGAGACAATATCAGAAAAAGGATGTCAAAGCATGCAATCAGGCACAACCTGCGAAGGTTTTCACGAGTCGTAAAATTTGTTGCATCATGTCACATGACTTTTATTGGTAATAGTTCACTTTATTTCATCTTTGAAATGAAAGTGTGCATCAGGCCATTTTTATCAAGTGACAACTAACAAACGCAAGGTTGTTTTTGGGCATCATTTTAGAGTCCAACTTGGGTTTGTTTGTCATATACATACTTGAGTTTCATGGGGAACTGGCAACTACAAACACGTCACTTGAAAACATGAGCATTCCTATATAGGAAGAGAACAGGACGAGAAGAATAGCCTGAGACTAGAAAATATGTCTCACTGAAAAGTAAATTCACGTGCACAAGGGCATCCCAACGCTACAGATAATGAAAGAAATGGTTGCTATCGAGCATAAAAACTAAGAAGCAGGAAATTTGAGAAATTCATGTTCAGATAGCCACCATGAAAGGTAACATATGTCGGCTCTTCTTTGGAGGTCGTCGGATGGAGGCTCCTGCGAGGTGGAGTATTTCAGGAAATCAGGTATGTATTTCTCAATGATATTTCCTTTGCTTTCCTGTCTATATATAGTGGAACCACAACGTCTCTACCACCCTCCGTCTCCAATAACGGCTCCCTTATTTACACCGGCCAATAACTCCAGTGAATCAAAACTAATAACTCCGACCAATAACTCATTTGACCTCCATTGAATGTAACGGTGGTCTTCATGACCACCAATTAACATCTCCCACTTGGTGATGAAGACCACCCACAAGTTCCATGCAAGGAGATGTTAATCTTCCACTTCCACTATTCGTGAAGTGTATAATTTCATTTTTCCACGCCCACTATTCATGAGAATGTTTTTCATTTCCATTATCTATGGACATGTTCCTTAATCTCATTAAGTTCACAAACATAATGAATTTTTCTCCTGTAATTCTCTTTATCATAGGATCAGCAATCATATCTGATATGGATATGTAACTATGTTTTATTTCTCCACTTTTCACAATATCACGAATATAGTGATAATGTATATTAATATGTTGTCCTCTTATTGTATTTGCACCACTATGTACAAGACTTATTGTCGCTTGGTTATCACAATACATTTCAATTAGACCATTTATTAAGTTGAGATTTAAATCATTTATAAATCTCCTGATCCAAACAGCATGTGATGCAGCTACACTACAGACAACATATTTAGCTTCCTGTGTGTATTTAGCTACACACCCTTACTTTTTACTTCTCCAAGATATAGTTGCACCTCCAAAGATGAATACATGTCCTAAAGTGAACTTTCTATCATCTTTGTCGCCACCCAGATCAACATCTGTATAACCAAACAATTCAAACTCATCTGCTTGATAAGTCAACTTATGATGCAGAGTTCCTTTCACATATTTCGTTATTCTTTTTACAGCTTCCCAATGTTTTGTTCCGGGATTACTTTAATACCTGCTGACAACACTTACAGCATATACTAAGTCTGGTCGTGTATACAACATAGCGTACATTAAACTTCCAACCACTTGGACATAAGGTGTTCTTAAATGTTCTTTCCCTTTTCCAGGACATTGGTGCATAAAGGACGTCTTTAAGTACTATAATGTTGTCACCCAAATCCAAGTGGTAGGTGTCAACTCCTTCCACATCTAAATAGGTATTGTTACCCATATAGATGTGTTGTTCGCCAAGACTGAATTCTTTGAATGATTCCAATCCTTGTTTGGCTTTGGCAATGTGCCTTGTAGCACCAGAATCTACCAATCACTCATTTGTATTGGGAGTTACAACATTATTACATTCAGTGACACAAATAAAAACTCTCTTATTCTTCTATTCTAAGGTCTTACCTTTGTTTCCATCCCTATTTGGGCAATTTGCTCTGTAGTGACCAAATTGACCACATACATGGTAAGAACCTTGTAGTCTTTTCCTTTGATTTGACTTGAAGTTCTTATTGTATCCATTATTTCTCTTGTTATTCTTTGGCTTCCATTGTGCAGCATTTGCTTATTTAGATTGGTTTTATATTTCTTTTTGTTAGATATAATTTCTTGTTCTGTGGCCAACCTAGCAGACAATTCAGAAAGTTGAATTGGGGTTGACCTAAGAGATGTGGTTACCATGTCATAGCTATGTGGGAAACTATTTAAAATTGTAGTGATTTTCAGTTTTTCAGGAATAGGGGCTCCTGCAATAGCCAAGTCCTTAGCCATAATTATCATGTCATTTATGTGTTCCACTACATTTTGTTCCTTAAGCATTTTACAAGAGTTATACATTTGAAAGAGAAGTTGAGTTGTCATTTTTGTTGTTTTATCATATTTTTCCTTCAAAACATTCCACAATGTGTAAGATGTAGTGTATATTTCAAAACATTTTAATAAACTATCCTCCATAAACATGAACATAAGTTTTTTAGCCTTTTTGTCATCAATTTTTAATTTTTCATTTTTTTAAATTTCCGCTTCAGAAGCGTCATTTAGCAATTTCGGAGGATTAGCTTCTATAGCATGTTAAATATTGTCATATTCGAGTACATGTCTGATTTTTCGGTACCACATCTCATAGTTAGCCCCATTCAATTTTTTCTATCCTAGCTAATTCGGTTGTGAACAGTTTGCTAACCATTTCTTAAATCTACAACAAATATAGATTTTCGATTTTAAAAAAAAATTATGCAATCTCTCAAGCAAACAATAAATTATAATTACAGAACTAAAACAATATTTAAAACTTTAAAAAGATATATGAGTTCTAGATTCTAAATGCAAAGAATCAAGCCAGTGCACTAGAATAGATGCGTCTGAGAGGTGCGCCTGCACCGTGCACTACCTAGGTGCACCAGGTAGGTTATTAAAACAGATTTTGTAATTTTCAATCACTTATTAATCAAGATCTTAATTAATCAAATATGCAATTAAATTTAAGTTTTAAGTTCTTAACAACAGATATTTACCATTCTTAAAACATGTAAAACTTTAATCACCAATATCTTAAATTTCTTATCAAAACATGCAATAATACGTAAACTTTAAGTTCCTAAAGATTATTATTCTTTTTAATAGATTTCAACAAATTATTCAAAGATTATTACAATACTTGCAAAAATATAAACATTTACAAACATGTATTCTAAATCAAATATGCTACCTCCTTGTTTTTAATTAATCAAGCATATAATATGTATGGCCTCCCACCCTTTGTTATGTAAAAATAACCTAACCCGTGAAATGGGGGGAGGCGGAGGGGGCGGGGGAGAAGGAGGGCCGAAACAGAGGACGCGCGCTGAGAAGGGAGCTTTCCGGCGTGGGTGGCTGCGTAGGGGTGTTTGCAGGCGCGGGAGAGCGGCGGTGGGGCGTGCGGACAGCGGTGCACGCGCGCAGGCTGGAGAACGCGGGTGCAGCGCGCGGGTGGTGGCGGTCGACGGCCGCGCTGGGAGGCGACGGTGCCGTGCGCATGGACAGAGCCGCGCGGGAGGAGGAGGAGGCGACGACGCGTGTGGGCGGTGGTGGTATATTGCTACTCATGGTTACATCCTACTTATTTATAACATCCTAAGTGCCAATAATCTTCCTATTGCAGTTAGTGCTTCCTGCATGCAGTTCAAAGCTAGGGGACAGCATAAGCAGTTCAGTCTACTGTTTCTATACCATCCAATAGGAAGTTCCTTCTGGTGATTGTCGAACATCATGATAAGCCTACAGCAACAAGTATGCCTTTATCCCACAATGTGGGGTCAGTAAACATCATGATAAGTGTAAATCTAAATCAATCAGATATCTCAGCTGTGCATAACATCAATTAGAAATTGTGCACAATTTATCCTCGGGAAAGATCACCATGCTACCATTTGTGAAGAGAGGTCAGAGATCGACAGCACGTTAGTGCTTCAAAATAGGGTAAATTAAAAAAAGGCGAAATTTAGCATTTATTTTTCAGTATTATTACAACCCCAAATTGATTTATTTGTCATATATCTGTCAACTTACAGAGCCGCATTTTTTAAATTTGAGTTGATCATTTGTATTCAGATTAGAGAACACTGAATACAGGACAATTAATGTCCTGCTTGATGTCATTTATCATGTGTATATTTACTTGGGATCAGTACAACTGATAGACTCATTTTTTGATTGTGGGTTGATCATTTGTATTCAGATTAGAGAACATGGAAGAAGACGATTAATATCCTGCTTGAAGTTGGTTATCATGGGTATATTTACTTGGCGTAAATACAACTGATAGACTTGCATCTTTAATTTGTGATTTTGATCGTCTGTGTTCACTATTCTGGTCTGAGAAGAGGGCAAGCAGAATGTCTGGAAGTTGAAGGTATGGATCTATCCACTTGCTAAATTCCCAGTGACATTGAGAGATTTATATGCACCCTAATGAAATGTTACAGCTGATATAGCAAGAAACTTGAGAGCAATTGAAAATTTTAATTTCAGTTGGTGACCTTCCATGAAAGATACATCTATGACAGGCAGATAGTGTGAAACACCTTATTGACTCTTACAATTTGAAGATACCTTAGAATTTATATTTCAATGTTGTCAATTCTGAAAGTGTAACGGCAGACGCAGGGGCTCAAGTAAATGGTGGTTGCTTTTACAGCTTATATCAGTGCTTCCAGCCATAGCTCCATTTTCGTCACCTCTGTTGCAGTGATCAGTAGCTTTTTAGTGCCGATATCGCCCTCTTAAGGCATAGCTCCGTTTCAACCACCTCTGTTCCATGTCGATGTCGTTCGATCGGGCTACCGCTCCACTTGGCTCACAGTGTTTGCTGATACTCGGTAGACCTACACGATGTAGACTATCAGTGTGCATCTACAAAAACCACCATTGACCACATACTAATGGAAGGCACATACGACCAGACAGCTGATCACAATGCCATACCCATTAATCCATTATAGAATAAAAGCCTCTTAGCATGGAACAAGACAGGAAAGCTTTATGAGGTTGTTCTGAGAGTAACTGGAAGAAGCTTTCACGGGCCACACTCATCGACCTCACTACGGTACCACATTAGGTATATTATTTTCTTGGTTGAAGGGCGGGCTCATGTCTGATTCTGCATCACAAAAGAAAATTAGTGTTGTTGCCGCTGCTGTTTTCTTGTGACTGTAAACAGAAACATGAGATTTCCAGATAGAAACTATTTTGAAGAATGAAGAAAAGGCAAGTTGACAGCTAAATCCCAAGCTTCCTTGACAACACCAGTATGCACAAATTTCTCTATTTTATATTTATTTTTTGGCTGACGACCATGTCAATATGCAAACTTAACTGAAAAGATCAAAGAAAAGAAACAAGGCCTATTCTTCTTCTTCTCCTCTGGATGACAACTCTGATTCTGTACAATATAAGAGCACCTGCATGAAAATGACAACAGGAAGTACCATCTGTGATTCCTCAAGACATTGCTCAATTAAATTGCAAAAACACACGTGGGGATAATATTTACCTCTGAATTTTTGCTTCTGTAGCTTTGTAACCACTTTTTCAACAATGGGCAAAAAGATACCAACATTTTTTGGAGTGTCGATGGCAAGTGCACGTCTAGTGGCTGGAAGACGGCTAACCGACAACCAACCATACACAATTCTTTCAGGGAGGAGATGACACCACAAGGATCCTGTCCTTGTTCTTGGAGTTCAAGAGAAACAGGATTTTGACAATTTCCAATGTTTAATTTTTGAAGAGAAGATAGCTGGTACAGGGGAACAGATGTCAAGGAGGTGCAATCATACACATCCAAAGACGCCAACAGTGGAAGGGTTGGGAGTGAGCCTAGTTTTGGACAATGTTCTATGTGTAACTTTTGTAAGGCAGGTGCAAAGTTGTATGGACGTTGTCCTTGCTCTTGGAGTTCCACAGATGCAAGATTTTCACATAACCAAATTTCCAAACTTTGAAGACCAGGTAGCCTGCACAAATGGATCGATGTCAGTGATTCACAGCGAGTCACATCCAAAGAGACAAGTGATGGGAGGGCGGGAAGTAAGTCGATTAGTGGACAACGTTTGATGGAAAGATGTTGGAGGCAAGGAAAAGGATCTTGTGTAGGCTTCATAATTGGATACACTTGTGTCAGTGACATCATGTACCTTAGCCAAAGGTTCTTGAGAGATGGTAGTTGCTCAAGAGGTGTCAAAGAAGTGAATCTCCGACAATGGTATAATCTTATAGTGAGTAGTTTCTTGAAAGATGGATTCCCGAACCACTTGGGTAACCACAAACCCTTGTATCCTTCAATAGCTAGCTCTTCCAGATTGGCATGAGGTTTGAGACTCTGTAATACTACTTCTTCGGCATCGTACTGCTCTTGTGTCGATGAAGAGTCCATACACCACTCTAGGCATAAACTATGAATGTTTCTCTTGTTCATCAAGTTGGCGGTCTCAGTATCTTCGGAGCATAACAAATTAGAGAGGCCTGATATCTCAAGATAACCATTCAGATGTACCATGTTCTTTAGTTCAGCTAACGTAGCATGCTCATTACTGCTTATGCATTCTGACAACAACGGAAACTTGCTTAAATGTTGTAGATTTACCAACATTCCAATTCCTTTCGGGAGCTGTTCTATGCATGTATAAGAGAAGTCCAGGGTTTGTAGATTGCATAGTTTACATATAGATTTTGGCAACTTCTCTACTTCAGTTCTTTCCAGACAAAGATGGCGTAGCTGTTTCAAGTAGCCTATTGCATTAGGCAACTGTTTGATGTTAGTGTTCTTTAAAATTAATGCTTGTAGATGATAAAGCTTGGAAACTGATTCAGGCAACTCAGATATATTTGTGTCACACAAATTAAGGTAGCGAAGGTGTTTCAATTTGCCGATATAATCTGAAAGAACTCCCATCCCATTCTTGCTGATATCCAATGCTCGTAAGCGTTCCAAATCCCTGCAATTCTCAATATTTATCTTTATCATGTTTCTGATTGAAAGACTGCGAAGGCCACTAATTCCACAAATCCAAGAGGACATTAAAACCATTTCATTGTTTTGTCTTGAATCCCACAAAGATACATGACGAGTTTCCTCACATGGACTTACCTCTCTATTTGCCTCCCCATCAACCATGAATCTTACTTGGCATTCTTCTCTTGAGATGTACTGTGCTAAATCATGGATGAGATGATGCATCACTATATTGGTTTCATCTTGCCTTCCTGTTTCATCATATGAAAGTTGGAAGAATGATCTGGACACCAACTCCTTGATATATCCCACCGCTAATTCCTCTGGTTGTTTCCCTTTCGTTGGTTGAATAAGATCATGAGCCATCCACAGATAGACCAACTCTTCTTGACGAATTTTGTGTTCTTTAGGAAACAAAACACATAACCTGAAACAAGCCTTAAGACTAGAAGGCAAGTGAAAATAACTTAGTTGCAAGGATCTTAAGATTTGCTCCTCTTCATTATCTATGTCACCAATATCACTGTTCAATATTTCTCTCCATCTATCTTCGTCATCTTCGCAGTGCCACAGAAGACGACCAAGAACCTTTACAGCTAAAGGCAAACCTCTACACTTTTTGGCAATCTTCTTTCCAATATCCTCTAATTCACCTGATCTTCCTTCATAAAATGCACACTGCCGGAACAATGACCAAGAATCCTCATCTGACAAGCACTGTAACATGTAGGGATCTATCACTCTCATTGCATTAGCAACAAGCACGTTGCGGGTAGTTATTAGGACCTTGCTTCCTTCCGCACCACATCTCAACGGACCAAGGAAGTTTTCCCATGTATCATAAGAATAATTCCAGATATCATCTAGCACAAGTAGAAATCTTTTACCTTCTACCACAGCTTGTAGTCCTCTTTGAAGTGGATCTAGTTGGGTCAGGTCATAAGCTTCCTTTGTAAAAGACTCCAGAGCTGCCTTGGTGAGCCTCACAACCTCAGAATTTGATGAAACACACACCCATCCTTTGAGATCAAAATCTGCATCATTGTACACTTTCTGAACAAGGACTGTCTTGCCAAGCCCTCCCATCCCCACAACAGCAATCACATGTACACCATTCACTGTGCCCTTCTGATCAATGACATTGGATTGTAGTAGTTGGACCAGTCTTTTCTCATCACCATCCCTGCCAAAAATCTGTGTCTGAACTTGAAACGACCCGGTACGTCGTGAATCGAATGAATCATCGTTAACCACCGATCTCTTCCCATCACCTTCCTTCAACCCGAGGGCATTCCTCAACTCCTTGATCTCATCGATCCGCTCTCGCATGACGTTTGCCATCCATGGAACCTCGTCTCGAAAAGCAATAATATTTGCCAAAAGAGATTGGTTAGTGATGCATACCTCCATTTGTAGGCAATCTTCGACGTCCTCCTTGTCAAGTGCTAGCAACTCGTACTCACAAGAATCGAGCACGTCTTCTGCATCGTACTCTAGCTTCTTGATTTTGCGCAACCAATCCTTCACGAACTCCTTTTGCACGTCCAAGTTTTCCGCATCCATGAGGGTTGCTCGGACAGTCGACCATGTCCTATATAGACAATCAAGATCTCGTACCATGCGATGTACTTCGGTTGTTGACGAAGATGATCTAATAAGAGCTCTGAAGCCATAATTCACCAATCGAGTGACATATGGGAACCTCTCCGTCATTGCAAAACTATCTTGCCTTCCTTGCTTCACTTGAGGATTCAGCCGTGGCGGAGTTAAGAATTTTTCACTGTGATAATTATAAAAAATAAATTATCAAATTATGCTTTAAATTATTATGGAAATTAACCTCACCCGTTGACCGGTGGTGTTGTCCACTGTTGGAGGTCGGAGGAGGAGCCGAGCCAACGAGTCGTCGAGGAGGAGTCGATGAGAACTGATAGAAGTGCGGCCGAATAGGATTCAAGGAGTAGTCGAGTAGGATAGAGGATCTCCTTATGGCAACTCCGCAAGGACTTTGCCTCTCGTCCGTCGGTCGTCACAGCGACTACGTTGTTGGGTGGACTATGGAATCGGTGTGGCGCAGCGGTGCCTCGGTGATAGACTGACGGAGTGACGATGGATCGTGGTCCGTGGACAATCGAAGTGATGCTGATGGAGGTGCTGTCGACGGTTGCACTTTCCAAGAAGAGAGTGGACGATGGACGGAAGAGAAAGAGTTGTTGATCTAGTCAAGACTTGAGGGAGAGGGAAGACGAAGAGTCTACGGGAGCATATGCATGGAAGGGAAGAACTTAAACAGAAATAATGTTATATGGAGACTATTTGTACAAAAATATCTATACTATAGTGTTTTATTTTTTCAGTACAACGGAACACAGTCCCCACTGGCCCTCACTTACATCCACCCCTCGGATTCACCCAAGGGGTGAGGGTGAGGGTGGTTGCTTGTTTTTTTTAGTATTATCCAACTGATGAGTTTGCTTTGACTGGGATCACAATCGTATTGATGGGGACTTCTGCCTCGGCATCTCTAGTTTTTTTTTGTCTGAACATTAACAAAATGGTTTTGTTAGAATATAGAAATGATGGAATCCTTGAAGAACTAATGTAGTTTAAGTTTATATGACAAAGACTAAATTGTCTTCTTCATATGGTCTACGTCTCCCCTCCAAACTAGCTGCAGCGTACACAACAAGCAAGGAAGAAAACCATGTTTATGATTTAAATAACTAGGATCACTAGCGGATCCACGTACAAGAGAGGGTGGTCAATTCACCATCTTGAGTTTTTGTCAAAACAAGTTGTTTTTTTTCTTTTTTTTAATGTGCTTACAGGATTACTTCCTAACTATTGGATTCCTTAGGTTAAGTTGGAGGGGAGATGACCCATCATATCAAGGTGGTGAAGAAAGGAAGGAACAGGAAGGTTAATTAGTACGATGACGGGAGAAGGACGGAGATGGAGGTAGAGGAAGGAGGATGGATAGAGGAAAGCAAAGGAATGAGGGAGAGAAGAGGGCGGAGGGGGAGGAAGTTAGTGTTTTGGATTTAGGGAGGAGTTGGGAGGACGAAGAAGATGAATAGTGTTTTTTTTTTTTTTGATTGTTTGGTTGTTAAGTAAATAAATGAATAGTGTTGTTGTTTCGGCTAGTGAATGGTTTTAGACTTTTTGCAACTTTTACCTTAAGTTATTAGATTTTGGCATTTCAGTTTAATTTAAGATTTTAGTTTTACTTTAATTTACAAGAACAACCACAAACTTCTTATTAATTACAATACTCAAGTTTTGGAGATAAAATGATAAAAACATAAATGAATAGGAGAATGGAATAATTATGTTTCTTTGATTTACGTTTTCACATTTGCGAATATGCTTTTATATGAAATGTTTGAAGTGATAATTTATTTTGGTACTTATTAGAAATTACACCTAGACCCTTGATAAGATATGGAATAAAGTATTGATAAGGTTTTTGATAATCACATGAATTACTTAGAATTAGAGGCAAGATATATGATTGTTGGAGAAATTGCGAATCAATACAAAATTTTAGTTTTATTTCTAGAGGTTGGATATTTTACAATTTTTTATTGAATATGTGCATATTCCCAGAAAGTCTTTATATTAATTGTCATATGCTATATTTTTCTACCATGTTATCTTAATTGCATTTAGATCCTAAATAGAATCGTAATTAATGTTTCTAAAATAATTATCAATTTCAATGTAGCTAAGATTTTGTAATTACATCATGAACTTAGACTTAGGAAAAAATTACATAAGACTCCTTGCACCTTTTGTTATTGTATAACTAATGGAAATTTTGCAATTTAACCCTTTCATCATTAAAGAATTAAATATTAGTCTAATTTAATGAAAATGATAAATAGTACAAGTCTCTCACATTAAGATATGGAATAGAGTGAACAGAGTCTTGGCATATGACTCTTCGGAGTAATGACCCTAAGAGGGGATGCACTACCTTGACGAGGTTTAATGTTGGATCCTATGCAGATCTAGTGGCAATGATAAGATCATAAGATTCAGATTTGATGTCTACTGGTTGACATAAGTTAATATACGAGATTTTCGCTAATGAATAAAGAGTGAAACAGAATATGTAATAATGAGAGATGAAGATGGGTTGTATGCCAATTGGAAGGCTGTGTCATGCCAGCGGTAGGTGGACTAAGGGATCCACTAAAAGACTGAAAGGAAATGAAAGTGAAAACTTAGAAACTACCATTTTGTCTTAAGTCTGTGTTAAGTTAGAAACCTCACATGCAAACTGAGTTTACTTAAACTAATACCATGTTATCGTTTAATGTAGGTAATTAGAGAAGCATTCTTGGAGTATTTATATAGCACATTGCATGGCTCATCTAAGTACACATGGGACCCAGAGTATCTTAATTTAGCATTGTTATTTCTTTTAAATCATGTAATAGTTATATAATGAACAAGAATTCAGTAATATAATGAATATTTTGGTTTAGTATTGTTGTTTTCTTTTATCTGTTCATGATGTTCACGCCTACACGGAGCCTTTGTTGCGGCTTTCGCTAGCCCATGCAGGTGTAGATGTTACAAGTGTGATATCTTAGCATTTATAATTCAATAATAAAGAAATATAGATTGTATTATTCTCAATATTAAACTTAGGCCCTATTTGTTAAAAATTCTCACAAAATCTTGATAAGACCATTAGCTGAACCAAATACCCCATAACTTGATAGATTCTTCATGTAAGATAATGCATGTGGATTAACCAAGTAACGTTGTTTTTATACTATATATTGGTAAAATTGAACATTGGCTGGATTTTGGTGGCATCAGTATATTTTGAGAGTTCATTTACCTTTTTACACTCTATACCTACTAAAAAATACTTATTTTCCCAAATGAAAATGACAAAGAATACAATCAACCACCTTCATCAATAAACCCATGTCATTTGGGAGGATGGATATTTTTGTCATTATGGCTTGTAGAATTTGAATCATAATTTGAATCAAACATGATTGTTAAGCTACATGAAAAGTAACCGCCAAAATCTACACTTATATAATTCTTGAATTTCGCACCCATAATCAAGATTTTGTGATTTTCCTGGCCTTTAAATTTTTTTCCAAATAGAACATCATCCATTTTGTAATGCATTGTGGCTGTATTTAGCAACCACCACTCTAAAGATCAAGTTTGAAATCACTTAAATTTAGAGATAAAGTACAATAAGGAGTCTTTACCACTTAACCAAGCGACACTGGACAACTGGACAATTGTTTTCTTTAAAGGTTTATCATTGTCATTGAGGTTAAACATACGAAATTCACTGAGATAACCCAATGGGACGAGAGGATAATACTATATTTCTCATTTCATTTTTAAAATGAAAAGCCTTGAGGCCTTAGACCTCTTTCCCTTTAAAAAAAATACTAATAAAGAATTGAAATGCCAATTGATTCATGTGTTTTATGATGTATAACATGTTTAAACACAAAAGTCACATAATTTGAAAACTTCTTTTGTTTTAATCCAAATTGTCTTCTATTTCAAAAGGCAAAAAAGTGCTAAATCTTATTTCTCAAGTTTCAATAAGAATATGTAAAATTCTATTTATCATGATTAAAGGTTTGTAGTTTTTGTTTGAACCTTATACATAACTAGAAATAAATTTCAACATATTATAACCCATTTTATTGTATCCTTTGATAATATACTGTGATCATCCTAAAAATAACTTCTAAATCTGCCACTAACTAGGACATAATACACCATAAAGGTCTCTCTAGTCGGAGAGAGGTAGAAGGCTTTGAAGAGTGTGGAGATTCCTATTCAACGTTAAGATTGTTGAACTCGTAATTTAGATAAATTATCCAAAGTTGATGACTTATGTTCAAGACGTTGTAGTCTAGGATATCCTTGGTGGTGACATTTGAGAATGAGATTTGTCTCAATACTCTTCTTCTTTTCAGGCTTTATTTGGAATCATTTTTTGAGCTACAATTTTTAATCAAAAGTTAATTTTTCGTCAAAAGCTATATATTATAGCTTTTTTAGTTCAAATCATAGAAAGGTTGATAATTGCTTTTAAAATGAAAGACCCATTTAGACCTAATTTTTTGAAAAAACACTTTTTACTAAAAGATTTAGTTCTTAATGCAATTCTAAACGAATCCTAAAAGTCTCTTTGTTTTTTTTCCATAAGGATAATTCACATTAAACCATGTAAGTTCTTTGTATGATATCTTGGTTATTTGTGTTCTTTTTTGTCAAAAGTCCTTCAAAATTTAGGACTCTCAAATAATCAAGATTCGACACTTCTACCATGTCAATATCATTTCTAAGTATGTCTAATGAAAAACAAAGATGTGGTTGGGGCCCAATAAATTCGCAAAGGATTAGAAATCACACTTTGCAAAGCAATTTGTCTAGGAATTCCATGGAAAATTAATAGAACACAATTTGAGGTGTAACTTAATGATAGAGAAATTGAGTAGTCAATTTTTTTTTGGATAACATGGAAATCCCTTCCCCCTTCAAAGTTGACTATCAAAGAGTGATGGAAGGATAAAACTCCAAAGTGATATACCAAAGCTCACATAATATACGAGGCTTGTCAGTAACCTTTTTCTTCATGCCACAATCAACTTAAATTCTTCCTTTCAATTTAGGTGAGTAATTGTTAATGCTCTTCTAAATTCATATTTATTTTTTCATGTAATAAGTGTGGTCCAATAATGGATTCCTTATTTTTTAAGAATGTAAAGGGTGTCTTCGGACAATGGGAATAGGTTATATAATTTTGAGAGTTGAATGAGTGTCCTTTCATAATGAGTTTTGCTTTAGAGGATTGTGATGATATGCTCCTACAATGGGTTCCTAAGGAGTTTTGCTGAAATTTTCTTTGTTAATAACTATTGTAAACTTCGTAGTCTATCAATTTTACGATATAAATGGTAAATCTAATAATTGTTAACTTTAATTGTAAAATTATAAACTTTGTGTCTCTGTCTACTAAAGTAATAGACTATGTGAAGTGTTTTAATGTTTTAGATATTAATATGAAGAAACCTACTACAAAATTAGTTACTTGTTTCTTCAAATAAGAAAGAACAAATTATTTACAAAGGGATAACACATTACCATATGCTATTCTATAGGCCATGCACAATAAAGATCAAGTGAATGGAGATCTTGTTTGGTGTTTTTCAATCTGTGGTTGATCTTGATGACAATGTTGGATCCAACCATTGAGAACTAGACTTAAAATGATATTTTCAAGTCTAGGATTCAATGACACTCTAGAGATGCATGTGACGGTGAAAGTTTGAAATTTTTTTTAGTTCAAACCATGACAAATTAGTCACTACTTTTCATAAAAAGCTTCAGAAGAAAATTCTATTTGAAATAACATTTTTTGGAACGTAGTTATTAGGACCTTGCTCAAAATCTATAGCTTCAGATGCAATTACAACCTGTATAGTTCATTCATTAAGATTGATTAACGTAGTGCTTACAAAATCATTTTCTTTTCTTTGATATAGTTGTCACACATGTATTGTAGAAACAAATGAAAAGAATTCACCCCTGCAACTCCCATGCAGATCCATTTCAGAGGCTTATACAGAATTTTCAGATAATCTACATCTTCTATCACTTAATATTTTTTTTTCTGTAAAAAATGCAGATTTTAACGCTACAGTTGACAGCAGAATCGTTAGTAAATCTTTTACCATTTTTGAAACTATAGGAAATCTAATTACTGTATTTGACCACTACTTTAATATGTCTAAGTTTTCCATTTCTTAATCACTAAAAGCAAAATTGCATTTTAAATAATTTCTTAATTCATTATTTGTAGTTGATTTTACATATTTTTCTTTCTTTTCAGTTAATCTACTTCAAAAAAAACTATCACTACTACTACTTGTATGTGTTCTTACAAAACTAGATGTGTGACTACTACTACTTCTTTCAATATAATTTCTAGCATATTCTTCAAATAATCTATATAAAGTTGTCTTTATTTTATTATTATATGAATCTATATAGTCATTTTTATTCATGTTACTAAAAATATCATCTATAAGTACCATACAATTAACTAATTTATGCCTAGGATCCATAATTAAAGCTAAACATGTCCACATTGGAGGTTCATCCTAATAATTATTATATTTAGTTTCCATTAATTTAATAATATTTACAAAAGCTGGAATATTTCTATATTGTTGAAAAATATTCGTAATATTAAATAAATTAATTAAAACTAGAGAACTTGTTGGATAATATTAGCTGAAAATTGTTTAGTTGCATTATAAAATGATTCTAAAAAAATATGAATTTTATTATAAATTTACCAATTTTCATCATTTAATAAATCATTAGATTTTGCATTAGAAAACCCTATAATTATATTATAATAAGGTAGACTTAAACTTAACATATCATAAGTTGAGTTCCATTTATATTGAACATCTAACCTAATTTTTCTAGATTTTAAACTATTTTGTGCACATACATGTCTAAATTCGTGATATTTTTTAGTTGTTGTTTGAATAAATAAAATAGTTATTCTTATATTTTTTAAACAAGGCCTAATGCATTCTATAGTATCTTATACAATTAAATTTAAAATGTGACAATAGCACTTATAATGAAATAATTCACCATTTAATATTAGTTTTATGTTTCTTTTTAATAATTCTATTACAATATTGTTATTAGAAGCATTATTAAATGATATTATATTTATTTTAAAAAATATGTAATTCTTTAGCAATATCTTCTATCATATTTGATATAGTTTTATCAATATGTGGATAATCAAATATTTTAAAAGTAACTAATCTTTTTTGTAATATTCATTCTAGATCTATCTAATGTGTAGTTAAACATAAGTATGAAAAATTATTTAGACCAGTCCAAACATCACCTGTTAATGATATTTTACATAACAGACTAAAAAATATTCCAATTAAATATTTTTTATCTTTTTTAAATGTTTTATAAATTATATTTCTTGTTGTATTTCTAGAAAAACTTTTAAATTGTGGATTCAAATAATTTTGTATACATGATTTAAATTTTTTATTTTTAGAAAAAGAAAAGGATTATTTGTCTTATACTATAAATTTTGTTATTCCTTCTTTAATTTCTTTTGTATTATATTTCTAGTTTACTATACTACTACTAAAATTTACGTGTAATTTAACTTGTTTTTAATCAATGTTATCATCTTTATTATGTTTAGCTATGCATTTTTGTAAATGTCTAGCTATGTGATCTACATTTCTTCCCTTAGGACATGTGTACGTTGTATTACAATAATTACAATAACAGCTACTTTCATCTATAGGGTTTACAGTTACATGCTTCCAAATCCAAGAATTTTGTTTCCTAGGTTTCTTAAAGGTTGGTCTGACTCTTAGGTAGGGATATAATCATGACTACCAATATTTTCCATTTTAATATAAAAAAAATTGATTATAAAATAATAATAAAAACCTTATCCCACAAAATCCAAAATCCAAAAATGAAGGGATTAGAAGTAGAGAAAATTTGACGTTAGAAGCTGATGGAGGCTGGTGGGGAGTAACAGACTTAGCGGAGTCCAAAGTCAAACAACAAAACTTGAAATCTTCACTTAAACACATACTTCTTTTCTACGTAATGAAAACAGAAGTACGTAACACCAGGTTCAAATTTTATATTTATCGTGTCATAAGCCAAGCAAACAATAACAATTAACGCAGGTTAAGCAAAGCAAACATTGAGGAGGTATCCGCTGCCTTAACGGCAAGCCTTAAGGGATTTGATGTGGATCACAAACTACACCGACCCACCATCTACAAAGTCCCCCACGACGTCCGGAAAGGGAATGGGAGTGCCTATGAACCGAGGCTTAATTATCTCCATCTATATAAAGTTATCTTTATTTTATTATTATATGAATCTATATATTCATTTTTATTCATGTTACTAAAAATATCATCTATAAGTACCATACAATTAACTAATCTATGCCTAGGGTCCATAATTAAAGCTAAACATGTCCACATTGGAGGTTCATCCTAATAATTATTATATTTAGTTTCCATTAATTTAATAATATTTACAAAAGCTAGAATATTTCTATATTGTTGAAAAATATTTGTAATATTAAATAAATTAATTAAAACTAGAGAACTTGTTGGATAATATTAACTGGATAATTGTTTAGTTGCATTATAAAATAGTTCTAAAAAAATATGAATTTTATTATAATTTTACCAATCTTCATTATTTAATAAATCATTAGATTTTGCATTAGAAAACCCTATAATTATATTATAATAAGGTAGACTTAAACTTAGCATATCATAAGTTGAATTCCATTTATGTTGAACATCTAACCTAAATTTCTAGGTTTTAAACCATTTTGTGCCTATACATGTCTAAATTCTTAATATTTTTTAGTTGATGTTTGAATAAATAAAATAGTTATTCTTATATTTTTTAAATAAGGCCTAATGCATTCTATACTATCTTATACAATTAAATTTAAAATGTAACAATAACACTTATAATGAAATAATTCACCATTTAATATTAGTTTTATATTTCTTTTTAATAATTCTATTACAACATTGTTATCAGAAGCATTATTAAATGATATTGTATTTATTTTAAAAAATATGTAATATTCTTTAGCAATATCTTCTATCATATTTGATATAATTTTATTAGTATGTGGATAATCAAATATTTTAAAAGTAATTAATCTTTTTTGTAAATTTCATTCTATATCTATCCAATGTGCAGTTAAACATAAGTATGGAAAATTATTTGGACTAGTCCAAACATCACCTGTTAATGATATTTTACATAACAGACTAAAAAATATTTCAATTAAATATTTTTTATCTTTTTTAAATGTTTTATAAATTATATTTCTTGTTGTATTTCTAGAAAAACTTTTAAATTGTGGATTCAAATAATTTTGTATACATGATTTAAATTTTTTATTTCCATAAAAAGAAAAAGATTATTCGTCTTATACTATAAAATTTGTTATTCCTTCTTTAATTTCTTCTGTATTATATTTCTAGTTTACTATACTACTACTAGAATTTATGTGTAATTTAACTTGTTTTTAATCAATGTTATCATCTTTATTATGTTTAATTATGCAATTTTGTAAATACCTAGCTATGTGATCTACATTTCTTCCCTTAGGACATGTGTACGTTGTATTACAATAATTACAATAACAACTACTTTCATCTATAGGGTTTACAGTTACATGCTTCCAAACCCAAGAACTTTGTTTCTTAGGTTTCTTAAAGGTTGGCCTGACTCCTAGGTAGGGATATAATCATGACTACCAATATTTTCCATTTTAATATAAAAAAAATTGATTATAAAATAATAATAAAAGCCTTATCCCACAAAATCCAAAATCCAAAATTCAAAAATGAAGGGATTAGAAGTAGAGAAAATTTGACATTAGAAGCTGATAGAGGCTGGTGGGGAGTAACAGATGTAGCGGAATCCAAAGTCAAACAACAAAACTTAAAATCTACACTTAAACACATACTTCTTTTCTACGTAATGAAAACAGAAGTATGTAACACCAGATCATCATGGAAAAAAGGCCTCAAGCTCATCTCCTGTCTCCATCAGCTACTTAGCAGGAGCGAACACAATCGGGTGGAAGTACGTTGAGGCCATTCATAGATGTGAGGGTGAGATTCGGGAACTGTACCAAGTAAGAGTGACCTCAACTCGAAGGAATTTGTGGAGATGATGCTGGTGCTCGACGGTTGGTTCGTGGTGGAATTCCTGCTCGAACACGTGGAGAACAGTGTTGGCGGCCAGCAATGGCAAGGATGCAGATAAATGGCCTGGGTTTACACGTGGTGCTTGTCTCATGTTTGATAAATGGCGTGGGTTTACTCTCATACATCAGGCACTCTATTACGTTGGCCCAAGAATAAAAAGGAAATATATGTTTGGCAAGGATGCAGATACAGTATTTCCTCTCCTTGATCTTGAATACTTGCTCGGTTTGGAAGGGCTTCAACCGAGCCCCGTAGACGATCATCCATCAGCTCATACATTTTCAGTGCGTCTGCTCAGCCGACTTATGGTGCAGATCTTCATGTTTGCAGAAGGTGGGATGTTGTTGCTTAAGAAAATCAAGCATTTTTTCGAAATTCTTCTCATCAGGAATGCTTTTGTCATCCTCTTATCTATTGAGAGCGGCTGGTTTCGTCCACCAGTAGAGGACTACCCACTTGGTCCGCCGACTTTGACAGAGTGCAACCCGGATTATCCAAACCGCTCCCTACGGCAATGCAACTAGACAAAGCTGGGATTTCGTTTGGGAAGAAAGAAAGAGTATGCAACTGCTTTCTTAGATGTGTCCTTCGACGACGGGGAATTTGAAATTCCAGTTCTACTGATTGATCGGTATAGGAAATCCTACTTGGAAAACATCTTAGCCTTCGAGCAAAGCATCGCAGCAAACTCAGAGTGTTATGCAAAACCAGGAGAAAAAACGAATTGGAGTAGAAAAATCGACAAACACAATCGCATAAGAACACAGAAAGTTCTACGTGGTTCAGTCGAAACTTATGTCCACGAGCGGCAACAGGGGTAGGGTGATTTTACTATTCAGAATGGAATCGCCGATTACAACAGTGGAGGTGGATTTTATAATTGTCCAACCTCTCCAAATATGGCAAGCAATTAAACATAATTTAATTGCTGTCATGAAACAGATTAGCGGTTATGGAAACTTTTCAAATTCCAAATAACCGTTCAACTTCCCAAAAGGGAAATTACCAAATTCTGATTCAAGACATTTAATAATTCTCCACCTTGACTTGAACCCTCTTGTTGCCGTCAATCCCATCATGGGGTTAAGTCAGACTGTAGATGTTAAGCAAATCTAAACAATGTATGAATTTACTCTCAGTGACTGCTTTAGTAAGCATGTCTGCAGGATTGTCTTCTGTACCAACTTTCTTTAACTTGATTCTCCTCTCTGATCGAATGAAATGGTACCTGACATCGATGTGCTTAGTTTGATCATGATGCACTTGGTCTTTTGCCAAGCACAATGCACTTAAACTGTCACAGTGTATGATAGCTTGATCTTGATTCAAACCAAGATCTCCAATCAGTCCTTTTAGCCATATGCCTTCCTTTGCAGTTTCTGTCAATGTCATATATTATGCTTCTATCGTAGACAAAGAAACTGTGGATTGCAAAGTTGCTTTCCAACTGATAACAGAACTGCCTAAAGTGAAAACATATCCTGTCATGGACCTTCTGCTGTCAACATGTGCTACATAATCTGAGTTTGAGTATCTCGACACTAAGTACTCACCATCTCTCCCATAGACGAGGCCAACATCTACTGTGCCTTTCAAATATTTGAAAATGCGCTTCAAAAGCTGCCAATGCTCCTTCCCAGGTTTACTCATAAACCTACTAACAACACTGGCAGCAAATGCAATATCTGGCCTGGTGCAAACCATGGCATACGTAAGGCTTCTAATAGCGCTAGCATAAGGAACACGAGACATGTATTCCTTTTTAGATTCTGATTGAGGAGAAAAAACTGTAGAGAGATGTAAATTCGCAATGATAGGGGTATTGGCTGGCTTTGCTTCTGATATTCCAAACTTTGATAGAATTTTCTAAATATACCCCTTTTGAGATAGAAACAATTTGTCACGCTTTCTATCTCTATAAATCTCCATGCCTAAGATTTTAATTGCTACGCCCAAGTCTTTCATCTCAAATTCGGAACTGAGACAGTCTTTCAACTTCTGAATTTCTACCATATCTTGTGTAGCTATAAGAATATCATCTACATAGAGAAGTAGATATATATGATCTCCAGTACTAAGTTGTTTGTGATATACACAACTGTCATACATGCTTCTGTTGAGTTCAATTCTGATCATGAAACTGTCAAATCGCTTATACCATTGTCTTGGAGATTGTTTAAGCTCGTACAAAGATCTCTTCAGCTTGCAAACATGATTCTGCTTTACAGGACAAGCAAAACCTTCTGGTTGGCACATAAATATGTCTTCTTCTAACTCTCCATGAAGAAAAGCTGTTTTGACATCCATCTGTTCCAATTCAAAATTCTGATGTGCCACAAGAGCAAGTAGCAAACGAATAGAAGTATGTCGAACAACAGGAGAAAAAAATCTCATTGTAGTCAACACCTTCCCTCTAATTGTAGCCTTTTGCCACTAAGCGAGCTTTGTATCTCACTCCTTCAGTTTCTTAGACTCCAATCTTCTTCTTGAAAATCCACTTGCATCCGACAATCTTCCTTCCAAGTAGAGGTTTAACAAGCTCCCATGTCTGATTCTTATGCAAAGATTCCATTTCTTCGCCCATTGCAGCAACCCAATTTTCAGATTCTGCACTTCTGATAGCTTCCTGATAGGTGGATGGCTCGTTTGACTCCACCTCTTCCGCTGTTTGAAGAGCACAGGCAAGAATGGACTCATACCCAAGTCAATTGGGTGGGACAATTTGTCTTCGAGGCCTATCAGTAGCAATGGAATACGACTGTGATCTATCCTGCCCTTCGACATCTAAGGTGGTATCTGTCATCTCAACTAAATGTGGTGAATCTTCTTCATTTCTCTGACTTGGAGTTATTTGAAACTCCACCTGCTTAGGATCACTATTCTACCTTTCTGATGTAGGTACCTGTACACTTGAATGAAGTAGTGACTTTTCATCAAATGTAACATTCCTACTAAGTAAAACCTTGCGATCAGAGAAAGACCAGATTCTGAAACCTTTAACACCAGTGCCATATCCCATAAACAAACCTTTCTTTGCTCTTGGTTCTAATTTGCCCTCATTGACATGATAATAAGCAAGGCAACCAAAAACTTTGAGATTAGCATAAACTGCAGGTTTGTTTGACCATACCTCAATTGGTATCTTATTCTTGTATAGCACTGGAAGGGCATCGATTCACCAAGTAACAAGCTGTATTAACAGCTTCTGCCCAGAAATGTTTTTCCAATCTAGAATTGGAAATCATGCAGGGAGCCTTTTCAAGCAAAGTCCTGCTCATCCGCTCGGCTACGCCATTTTGTTGTGGCGTATCTTTCACTGTGCGATGACGAGCAATTCTTACATTTTTACAGAAATTATTGAACTCATGTGAACAAAATTCCATACCATTATCAGTCCGAAGGCATTTAATCTTCCTTCCTATTTGATTCTCAACAAGGGTCTTCCACTGCTTGAATTTTTCAAAAGCTTCATTCTTGTGCTTCATCAAGAACACCCATGTCATTCTAGAAAAATCATCAATAACTGAGAGAAAGTACCTTGAGCCTCCCAAAGATGGAACTCGAGAAGGTCCCCAACAGTCTGCATGGATATAGTCCAGAGTTCCTTTGGTATTATGATCCCCTTTTTGAAAATGAACTCTGCGCTGCTTGCCAAATACACAATGTTCACAAAATTCTAGATTGGAGAACTTGTGTCCCTCCAAGTGACCTTGCTTACCGAGAATGGACATTCCTTTTTCACCTAAATGCCCATGTCGCATGTGCCACAACATGGACTGATTCGACTGTGAAGATGTTGTTGCTGCAATATTTGTAACAGTTGAGCCTTGAAGGATATAAACTAGACCTTTCTTTATACCCTTCATAACAACCAAAGCTCCTTTCATGATTCGAAGAATCCCATCTCCACCTGAATATTTAAAACCCTTGTTATCTAAAGTAATCAAGGATATTAAATTTTTTCCCAAACCTGGAACATGTCGAACATATGTCAAAGACCTCGTCACAACATCATGCATTTTCATCTGAATTGTTCCAATGCCAACGATTTTGCAGACTGAATTGTTGGCCATTGAAACATTACCACCATCAATTTCTTGATAAGTAGAGAACCATTCCCTTCTAGGGCACATGTGATGTGACGCACTAGAGTCCAAAACCCAACTATCAGTCGATTACAGGTGCGGGGTGATTTCACTATTCAGAATGGAATCGCCGATTACAACAGTGGAGGTGGATTTTATAATTGTCCAACCTCTCCAAATATGGCAAGCAATTAAACACAATTTAATTGCTGCCATGAAACAGATTAGCGATTATGGAAGCTTTTCAAATTCCAAATAACCGTTCAGCTTCCCAAAAGGAAAATTACCAAATTCTGATTCAAGGCATTTAACAATTTGAAATTCCAGTTCAACTGATTGATCGGTATAGGAAATCCTACTTAGAAAACATCTTAGCCTTCGAGCAAAGCATTGCAGCAAACTCAGAGTTCTACATCCAGTACTCCGGCTACCACTACTCAAGCTACATTGTGCTGATGGAGAACTAGATCAATACCACCTCTGACGTAGCCTCGCTCAGGAACAGAGGTATCATTAAGAACAGAATTGGTGGTGACGAGGATGTGGTGCGATTCTTCAACCATTTGGGTTCGGTAACTGTCCTTGATAACAACAAGCACTATCTAAATGACCTTTTCAACAAGGTGGATGAGTATTACGATCGGGCTTTTCACAGATGGAGGGCAAGGATTATGAACAACTACTTCGACCACCCAAAGGCCATCTTTGCCTTGACAGGCGCCTTGATTGTCATTGGCCTTATCACGGTGCAGACTTTGTTCACTGTTACTAAGTAATTAAACAATAGAAAAAATTGTAAGTCATACATCTTTCAATTATTTGTTTATTTATTTACTGCACGCATGACTACTTAATGTAGGTAATGTTCTAGTTCTTTGGTGTTGTTCTTCAACTTCTTGCTTACAGGGTGTTGGAGCATCCATCTTGTCTCCACTTGGATATTAGCTGTGGTCGGGTTCTCTACGTACTTTTCTTGAATTTTGATTTCTTTTCTTTGAATGCCATGTATTTTGGATTACTATTAATATATTAAAACATGAGCTTATGCTCCCATCAAAAGAAATGCATGTAATGTTCTCTTATCTTTGCTCTCTGAAAGATCCAGTCAGACGTTTAGTCCGAAGAACTATATATGTACTGATCTTGTTGAAGATAAATAGTTCTAAATGTTTGCTTATTGAGATTTTATTCCTTTCTGCACTCTTTTATTTCTTGAAATCTTTGTCATTGTATGTAAGTTTGGATAGCAAATGAGTACTTGAAAATAAAAAAAACCATAGTCATGCTTCTCTTTCTACGTACCCAAAAGGCAGGATTGGTGGTGGTATGAAGGGCTCTGATTAAGGTTTTCTTTGGGGGTGTTTGAGCTTCACCTGCGAGAAGCTTACGATCTAACGACGGTTTTCATTATAGGCCAGAAGTTGTTTGAGCTTCATCAATCAGAAGCTTGTGCTCTTGTGGGGTTTTTGTCGGAGGATGGAAATGGTCATGGCTTCACCCACAAGAAGCTTGAAATGAAAGGAAATTTTAAGTGAGTGCCTTGGGATTTGTGATGCAGTTGAAGATGTGGCAGATAAGATCACTCAGAAGTTATCTCACCAAAAACAAATACAATGCTTAGAGAGGATAGAGGGCCGAAGCATTCCTGTTTTTCAGATTATTGTTTAAATCTTTTAGTTTGAATTTTAAGTGTCAATTATGAAGGGTAAATGTGATATCCGTAAATTCATTTTTGTAAATATATATATTTTAATAAATTTATTCTAGATAGATGTTACTATCTTAGGGTCTATTCGTGTAATTTGTAGCTTTAGGCGTGAGCCAACTACTATTTATGTGTTTCCTGTGCTTGTGGCCTGGCTCCTTCTTATGTTGTGTGGGCTCACGTGTGGGTCCAAGTGTGTGGACTGGTTGGTGGGACGAGTGGTTGAACTTGTTGACTGGTGGTCATGAAGACCACCGTTACAGTCAACGAAGGTCAAAGGAGTTATTAGCTGGAATTATTAGTTTTGATTCGCTGGAGTTATTGGTCGGCGAAAATTAGGGAGTCGTTATTGGAGGTGGAGGGAGGTACAGACGTTGTGGCTCCACTATATATAGATAGGAAAGCAAAGGGAATATCATCGAGAAATACATACCTGATTTCCTGGTTAATCCACCTCGCTAAAGCCCCCATCCGACGACCTTCAAGTGGTATTAGAGCCACACTCCACCGCTGTCCACCGAACAGCCCAGAAAATCCCTCCTTGCAACCCACGATCTCGCCTGCACGACCATCCGTGCCTTCGTCCCACCTTTGCCCGCGTTCATCACCACGCACTGCAGGCCGCCGACCACACGCGCCGTCGCCTCCTCCTCCTCCCACGTGGCTCTGTCCCTGCGCACGGGACCGTTGCCTCCAAGCGCAGCCGTCGACCACCACCACCCGCGCGCTGCACCTGCGTTCTCCATCTTGCGCGCGTGCATTGCTGTCCACACGGCCCACCACCGCTCTCCCGCGCCTGCAAACACCCCTGTGCCGCCACCCGCGCAGGAAAGCTCCCTTCCCAGCACGCGTCCTCTGTTTCGGCCCTCCTTCCCAACCTACATTTCCATTTCACGGGTTAGGTTATTTTTAAATAACAAAGGGTAGAAGGCCATATATATTATATGCTTGATTAATTAAAAACAAGGGGGGTAGCATATTTGATTTAGAATGCATGTTTGTAAATGTTTAAACTTTTTCAAGTATTGTAATAATCTCTGAATAATTTGTTGAAATCTGTTAAAAAGAATAATACTCTTTAGGAACTTAAATCTTACATATCATTGCATGTTTTGATAAGGAATGTAAGATATTGGTGATTAAATTTTTGCATGTTTTAAGAATGGTAAATATCTACTGTTAAGAACTTAAAACTTAAATTTAGTTACATATTTGATTAATTAAGATCTTGATCAATAAGTGATTAAAAATTACAAAATCTATTTTAATAACCTACCCGGCACACCTAGGTGGCACACGATGCAGGTGCACCTATTCTGGTGCACTAGCTTGATTCTTTGCATTTAGAATCTAGAACTCATATATCTTTTTAAAGTTTTAAATATTGTTTTAGTTCTATAATTATAATCTATTGTTTGCTTGAAAAATTGCACAATTTTTTTTAAAAATCGAAAATCTATATTTGTTGTAAATTTAAGAAATGGCTAGCAAACTGTTCACAACCGAATTGGCTAAGATAGAGAAATTGAATGGGGCTAACTATAAGATGTGGTACCGGAAAATCAGACATGCACTAGAATATGACAATATTGAACATGCTATAAGAAGCTAATCCTCCAGAATTGCCAAATGACGCTTCTGAAGCAGAAATTAAAAAACATGAAAAATTAAAAATTGATGACATAAAGGCTAAAAACCTTATATTCATGTTTATGGAGGATATTTTATTAAAATGTTTTGAAATATACACTACATCTTACACATTGTGGAATGCTTTGAAGGAAAAATATGATAAAACAACAGACATGACAACCCAACTTCTCCTTCAAAGGTATAACTCTTGCAAAATGCTCGAGGAATAAAATGTAGTGGAACACATAAATGATATGATAGTTATGGCTAAGGACTTGGCTATTGCCGAAACCTCTATTCCTGAAAAACTACAAATAGCTACAATTTTAAATAGTTTCCCACATAGCTATGACATGGTAACCACATCTCTTAGGTCAACCGCAATTCAACTTTCTGAACTGCCTGCTAGGTTGGCCACAGAACCAGAAATTATGGCTAGTAGAAAGAAATATGAAACTAATCTAGAAGAAACAAATGCAGCAAAATGGAAGCCAAAGAATAACAAGAGAAAGAATGGATACAACAAGAACTTCATGCCAAATCCAAGGAAAAGACTACAAGGTTCTTGCCATGTATGTGGCCAATTTGGTCACTACAGAGCAAATTGCCCAAATAGGGATGGAAACAAAGGCAAGACCTCGAAACAGAAGAATAAAAGAGTCTTTATTTGTGTCACTGAATGTAATAATGTTGTAACTCCGAATACAAATAAATGGTGGGTAGATTTTAGTACTACAAGGCACATTGCCAAAACCAAATAAGGATTGGAATCATTCAAAAAATTCAATCCTGGGGAACAACACATCTATATGGGTAACAATATTTATTTAGATGTGGAAGGAGTTGACACATACTGCTTGGATTTGGGGGACAACATTATGGTACTTAAAGACGTCCTTTATGCACTAGGCATGAGGCGAAATCTTATTTCAGTTGGCATGCTGATAAAGAAAGGTATGGAAGTCAGGTTTTATAATAAACGTGTATCCATAGGAAAAAACAAAAAGGTCTTTGCTATGGGAAAATTTATACCTGAACAAGATCTGTTCAAACTTGTTGTATCTGGAAATGAAATAAATAATATTGATGTGGCTTCTGGTTATCTCTTGTGCTTCTTATCAGAATGTGAATTGTGGCACTGAAGATTGGTTCATGTTAATGTGCATAAAATGAAACAAATGGTAAAAATGAATTTGTTGCCTCATCTTAATGATATGGAATTAGATAAGTGTCAACATTGCTTAGTTGGAAAAATGATTAAGAAATCATTTGGAATAGGACATAAATCAAATGAACTATTGGGCTTAATTCATTCTGATGTTTGTGGTCCACTTAGTGTTAAAACACATGATCACACGGAATACTTTGTGACTTTTATAGATGACTTCTCTAGATATACTTATGTTTATCTAATAAGCCATAAAAGTGAAGTCTTGACTTGTTTTAAGAAATACAAGTCGGAAGTTGAAAAACAATTAGGAAAAAGTATTAAGGTGTTAAGGTTAGATAGAGGTGGGGAATATAATTCTAAGAAATTTGAACTGTTTTGTGAAATACATGGAATTAAGAGGCATCCAACAATGTCTTATACTCCACAACAAAATGGTGTGGCAGAAAAAAAAAACAGAACTCTTATGAATTCTGTTAGGTGCATGCTGTTACATTCAGGACTCTCCAAAAGTTTTTGGGGAGAGGCTTTACTTGCAGCAAACCATGTGTTAAATATAATACCCACAAAATCTGTACCTAGTACACCTTATGAGTTGTGGACTGGGTCAAAGCCCAATTTACATTATTTGAGGAAATGGGGTTCTGTAGCTCATGTACTTATTCCTGTTCAATTAAGGGATAAGTTAGATTTTAGAACCTTGAAGTGTACATTTATAGGTTATTGTGAAAATTCTTTTGGTTGTAGATTTTTCCATAAAGAAAAGGGAATCATTGAATATAGGTATGCAACTTTTCTTGAAAACTTAAAAGAAAAGGAAGAAAATGAAAATGAAATAGAACCACTACTTGTAGTGGGAGATAACTATTTCAATGACATCCCGGAACATAACCCTATGATTGAGGGGAAACAAAATATGGAAAATATGAATGAACCTATGGAAAATATAAGGGAAAACCAAAATGAGCCTGTAAATGGAAATAATGGAATAATAGTTCAAAATGAACAAACTCAAAATGGAATTGAACCGGTAGAGCCTATTAGCAACAAAAGAATAAAGACTCAACCTACTTGGATGAATGATTATCACTTGTATTCTTGTGAGTCTTCATGCTTAATAGCGGATATAGAGGAAAATCACATGGAACCCATGAAAT